>LYUA01001765.1:192811-204164 GCA_002093875.1 Calopteryx splendens | reverse complement strand
ACTTCCTCCTCCCGCCTCTCCGTATTTTTCAACACCCCCTTCCTCCCCTTCTACCCCTCCACTCCCCTTTTTTTCTTCCCCTCCCCCTTCTCCCTATTGCTATATATTCGGGTAATTTTCTGGTCTCTATGCCTTGTACCTGATGATGACTCTGTGAGTTGAAACGCGCGTCGTATAATACAACTTTATTTTGTGAAAAAGTGCTATATCCTTTCCTAATTATGGATTCCTTCAACTACATTTAGCCTGAAACTGTGTATCTTTACAGTACTTAATGAATTACTTATCTTCATCCATGGTTCAAGTTATTCATAAACACTACATTCGAATATAGCCACTTGTTTTGTACCATATCATAAGGCACATAAAATGGAAAAAATGATGAGCCAACAGGTTTCAGAATCATTTTTAGCCGATGTATTCAGTCATTGTAAGCCTTTTAGTCCGTGTTGATCATAATGACAGTTTTTGGCGTTGCCAAATCTAATGATAAAATTACTTCATGCTATTGTAGTATTACTTGAGACTACAATACATATTACACTTTTTTTTTGGTAAGTCTAAGTTTTTAGAAATTCGAACGTACATATTCTTGCTTTTATGCGCAAAGAGACAACTCCGTCCATGCACACAAAAAATAATGATTAATAATATTCATGATGTTAACGTTCCGTAATGTGATCAATAGTTTTGTAACAGTAAACGTTTTGCGGCAATTCTGCAGACGCACGATTGGCGAACAAACGCTTATATTTCTTTCAAATTCTTCGAGTCCAAATGATGGAACGAGTGTTTTATTTTTTTGAAGGGACTTCCTTCCCACCTTCAAGAGGAGAGGCATCCTCGCCCCCAATCAATATATATTTGCTTCCTCAGTCAGTTTTTGACAATAGAAAAAAAGATTCTCGTCGAAGGAAACGTTTTCATTACCGCCCTGGGATCAAATTTCTCTTAAGATGTTTGCTTCCGTGATGATCCTCGGAACAATTCGCACGGAGTAAGTGGAAATCCTCGAAGCAAAAAAAAAGAAACGAAAAAAGCAAAGAGGTCACGTTTAAACCTTTTAGAGATATGCCATTAACGTCGGGCCGGAAAACGCGATAATTCCCGTTCATGGCTGCGCAGCGTGCGTGCCTGAACTTCGACGTGCGTTGGAGTTGTGCTTCGCGTGTGCATGTGTCTCGATAATAAACGCGCACGTGAAGCGGCACCCGGCGAGGTACCCATTCAAACATGGACGGTGCGAAAATTGAATTCCATCCCCGCTGCTACTCAGATTGCAGCAATCGTCGCGATTCCCGGACCTTCCATTTATTTCTCCGAAAAAGATAACATGTGATCGTTGTTTCCATCGAAAACATGTACAGGTGTCGCACTGGTTGGATACATTCCAGAGAAAAAAAACACGAATTCCATTTTTCGTTCATGAAATTGACTGTGCCTGAATGACATATTATTGATGCCGGAAAGGTAGGAGCCTGCAACACTGAGTGCTTCTCACTCTCTCAGATTTAAAACCTAAATTTTTATACGCAGGGGTGATCATTTAAAAATACAAAGGAAATTGAATTTATAATTTCAAAATATGCATGCTATTATATGCCAAAAAAATTATAAATCAAGAACGTCTTATATTTTTGCAGTGAGAATGTTCAACTGGTGAATTTGTTTAGTACATCAAGTCTACTCCTAATATATAAAATCAGGTGGATCCTTCTGGAATGACTTGAAAATGTATCTCAAATTTATGATAAAATAGAGTACCACAGTATCTTTGAAATGGATTTTTAATTGGAAATGATGTAAAATCATTCACTTCTGAAAGGCGTAAAATATCGTAGAAAAGAGAGACATATTTTAGTCATGATTATTTCTCCAGCATATAAAATTTAATTTTATCATAGAATTTGCCTTTTTGCAGATTAATATATCAGAGCTTGGGATTTAGTGTTTTTGAAAATTCAAAGGTACATCTGATTGATGTACGATTTATCTAAAAAAAATGGTTGTAAGATTCCGACGAAATCTTGTTTGAACGACTAAAAAATATTTTAAAACAAGAAAGCTATCGAGAACAAAGTTCTACTCAAAGCAAACTTTCGACTTATTTGTTAGAATATTCATCAATTATTTAAATACTGAGTACTCAAATAAATACTGTAAAAGAAAATGAATCTTCACGATGGTCCAATTAGATGGCCGAAGAAGGCTTGGTGGAAAAATGACAATGTTTCAGCATTTCTGCGAAAAACACTAAAGGTGGACAAATGCGATAACAAGCTTGAGCGTGCACACACAAATTAAACCTGCATCTCTTACTCAGGGCTCCCCCCCCCCTCTCCCAACGCCACGGGCACCTCTCGGATGAAACAACCGATCCGATTCCCGTTGATTCGAATCTTTCAATTCCCACTTCCATTAATCGGATTTCATTTAACTTGGAGCGTGAGAGAAAAGCAGACATGGAATACGAAGCACTCACGAGTGCTCACATATTCAAATCGAACCGAATCAATTCGGGAGCGACGGAGTAATGTTTTCATAGGGAAGTATTTTGCCACTCACGTGATCCACCTAAACGGTTCCGCCCCCCCCCCCCTTGCGAAGATTCGTCAGCAGAAATTATTCTCCATCGGAGTATCCAATTTAAGTGAGGTGGAATTGAAATGAAGCCACTGAAAATAAAGAAAAAACAAATCGACATTTCTTTAGAGTGCACCGACTTGACGCAACGAGGGATGGAAGATAACTCCTGGAGCTCGAAAATTTCGTTTTCGGAACATTACTTTGGAGGGAAAATCTCACGAAACAGATTTGGCCTCCACTGACGTTCACATGCGCACCACCTATTGCGATCGTACTGAATTAACGGACAGTTAAGTTGTACATTTTAAAAATATTCTTATATATTTAAAATATTAATGACCATAATATTTATGGTTCCAATTACGAATATAATCATTGAAGGTGAAAAAAAGTTCAACGAACCACCTCGTATCGAATATTTTCTTGAAGCATGGATAAAAATTTGTAGTCGGAGAGAAATTACTACAGAAATCAAATTAAATAATTCTTGAGAGAATAATACTTCATTATGGTTGGAGCTTGGGTTCAATTAAATCATTTCTGCAACTAAAAATTCCACGCAGATATTTTCGGTAAATCACCGAAGTAGAATATTCATCTTGTATTCCAGATAGCTCAATTGAGTAAGACGTGTGGAACAAGGGCTGATGATATAATCACCAAAAAATGAGCGATACCGTCCTTACCACGATTATAGGATTATAGGAGGCACTGGCAGTTAATGGTTGGGGGAGGGGCAAAGCCATCCTCAGCGACCCCTGAAGATGTTATCTATTGGAAACTTGTGGTAACCGTTGTCGATGGAATCATTTTTGAAAAAATTCTGGACCTTTTTAAAATTCGCCCTAAAGTTATGACAAGTAACACTTCATCAATTCAATGAACTGTGAGACACCTGAACACCATATCGCTTAATGTTTAACGTGGAGTCGGAAACGATTTACTCAAAAATTAATTAATTTAATTCATGTTAAGACAATATGAATATATAATGAGATTGCACGGGGGAATACGAAAGTAATAGGTATGAAACCGAATAAGAGGATCAATTTAGAAAATAAATCAATATTGATAATAATTTACCATTGATGATTTCTTTGGTGTCATAAATGCAAACGATTTTTACGGTTCTTATCAGATTTTGTTCTCACCTCTAGCTCTGCGATCATTAATTAAATTTCAATTATCTCAGAAAATGATATAATAACCTTAATGATTTCTGATTTAAGTTCTTGTTGTTGGAATAGCACTTAGACGTGTACGGTTCGCAATCCAAATTTCACTGTTTACTACCTATGATTTCCTTGGAGACTTGTTTATCCTTGATTTCAATGTTTGGGAGTGCACAACTCACCTGGTCCAGGGGAAAACCCACCATAGCGGGACTTAAGGCTTCAGCTCGACTGTGAATCCGTCAATAAATGTCAACAAATCCGTAATTAATGGTAATCACTGGCTCGTGTGGGGAGGTTGAAGAGACCATGAAAGTCTACGCGAAGTATGCGTGCTTGGGAGGGTATGCTCGCTGATCGGAGGGGTCGCGCCGGAAGGGGGGGGAGGGAGGGGAGAGAGAGAGAGCTTCGGCGAAATGACATCACCGCCGCCTCCGCGACCCCAAAGTCCGTAAGTACGTTAAGCCCAATATATGCCTTGATTCTTCCGCTTCGAAAGACGCCCACGAAAGCTGCTGCCAACAAATCTCCCACCGCGTCACTCCTGCCTAGTGAACTCCTCGAAGTCGAAACTTCGTCGACCCGTATCCTGGCAACAGATGACGCAAGGTTTATGCTAGCTTAACATCATTGGCATTATCGGAGAAGGGCTCACTTTGATTCTCCTGTTGTGATCAGGGGGAGGAAGCGCCGCCATTGATTTTCATATCGACTAATGACTTAATTTCATGGCGCGGGGTTCGAACAATAAGCTTTCAACTTTGGGCGTCAAATTAAGTGAAAGCGATGACGCTCCATAACATGATGTCTCACTAAATAGCGACAATATTCCTGAGTGAAGAGGCGTAAGTCAAGGAAGACAGAGATTAATTTCCTAATTCCATTGGAAGGCGTCATGTTTATACTCCCGAGAATACGAAGCGGGAGACTTTGGTGGAAATGAAGGAATCTCGAGCTTCACACACGGCTTCCCTTTTAAAATCGCTATCACGTACTATACATTATGAACGCCTCCAGAATACTAATACGGCTATAGTTGGATAAATAGGGTTATACATGCACACAAAGCAAATTGAAGCAGCTATAAATGATATCAGAGTGTTTGTAATGACTTGATGGTATATGAGACCTTATTAATGTATTTACATATTCTTGAAAAAAAGACTTTTATCTCTGCAAAAATATTACTCATTTAAGGGAATAAAAACTTATATTAATCATAGGAAGAATTCAGAAAAATAAGTTTCCAGAGTAAAGCTGCGATTGTTTCACCTTTGATTTGATAAGGAATATCCGCCGCAATGACAAATATTAATTTAAATTTTCTAACCTAGATCGACCTATCTACGCTTGAAAATGTTTTATGTGCTGTCGCTATGAATAACTTTGTTTGGTCGATAAACATTATTATGAAATTGTTTTCTTTTCCATAAGAATCTGCAAATCATATCATATAACCTAATGTCCAAACATGCCTCATTTGATGAATTTAAAACCACATAAATTCAATAGAAATATGTAATATTTGCAGTCAAGGAAATTTATATATATATTATTTGAAATATATAATTTTATGGGGTCCCAGTCACTTTTGTGATAAATAATTTGAATCTAAAATTGTAAGAAGATGATTAAGAGAAAAGTGATATTAAGGTGAACAATATTCACTATACATGCCGACTGCTCCACATCGGAAAGATGTGGAAAATATGAATTAAACATAAAGTTTAAATTCAGCCTTTTGCCTGGTAAAATAAGGTACTCCAGTATTTCCTAGAATACAGTTGGAAGCAAGTAGCCCCCCTAATCGAAGGAGCACATATATATATTTATTTAGAAAATTATTAAACTCAGTTTATTTATGTCTGGGAATATTGAATCCAAAAATATTGACTAAGAGTGAAAAAATATTTACTGCTACATTTGTACGACGAGGCATAGTCGAAGGAAAATCTCGAAATGCCTGCCGCATAAAGAAGTTCTGTTCACAAGTGCCGAAGTGATTTCCTCCGCATCTTGTGGAAGAATAAAATTTATGTTGCGAATGGAAAATTAAGGGTACAGAATTCAGAAATGTTTAGATTTACAAACCATATAAAACATAGGAGTCAGGTAAATAAACTTGATAAATGATTATTTATAGTTTTTATTTATGTTTCGCATTATGATTTGACACTATGCTCTATCTTTTTATCAATGATAAGTAAATTCCTCTCTGGCAGAGAAAAATATTTTTGTCTCAATATAGATACAGTAGATAATGGAAAATCGTGTAAAATTTTAATTGGATGGCTAAATCATAATCACCGAATCCTAAACATCGACAGAATAACAATTATCGAAGTTTTGAGGTGGTAAAACAGGCACAAACGAGTGAGAAAACTGGAAACATTTTCCTTGCTTTGAATACTATATGCAAAGATCTATAGATATGTCTATCAAACAACAATAACTCATTCGAAAAATTGACAATGCAAAATTCATTTGCCTGAACCGGGACCCAAAACCGGATCCCTTAATTTCCAGCCCAGTGCTTTAGCCAGTTAAGCTACCATGGTGTCCTCCTCCGCTGAATTTTTGAGAGCTTTAAACGGAACAAGATGTTCTTACGAATCGCCGTACATACAATGCACAATAACTGCAGAGTACAATATACAACATGCAGTGTAAAATAACTCGTTAAAACAAGAAGCATCTTAAAAAGTTTATATTTGAAATAACAAATTTTATTCCCTGTCCTAGGCTGAGTGGACACAGAAAACCTCCTTAATAAACTTTGCTAACCATAATACCAAGAAGGTTACTTATGGATTTAAGAGTTAATTGCCTGGGTATTAACAGCGCGGAGGGGAACGTTATTTAACTCCACGCTCTCAATGTGCAAATTTCACCCGTGACTGGTAAGCTTCACCTTCATCTATCAAAACGATCCTATGATCGATTGCTACTATTTTAAGCTTATGTATTGCGCAAAATATAGTAATAATAAACGTCTATTGAAGAATTTTATATGCCTACGAGATAGTTACAGAACAATGGGCCTCGAATCTCGAAAAAGAGGAATTATGCGGAAGAATATACTTATTCACAGAAGCTCTTGCCCACACCAAAGATTCTCTTAATGGAGAGATAATGTGATATTAGTTGGGCGTTTACTCATCTCAGCAAGTGGAAGTTAATTTAAGGGTTGAACTTTATACATAGCTGTTCTCGGTTTAGCAACGCGTTCACCCCTTAAGGCAGTTGATCAGCGGAGCAGAACAACCCGCACACCTCGTATAACCGTGAGGTCTGGGAGTTACCGCTGACGAAATCAACTTTACCCGTGTTCGAACTTTTTGAAAGTGCGAACACTCAATTTCCACCTACAACCATCTTAATAAACAATACACGTACGAGAGCTCTTAGAAACCTAATGTACTGACATTTACGTAATATATTGTCCGGAGCAAGAGACGCGGCGCGTGAAAACTAGATTAGTAAGACGCAGAATACCACCACCCTGAGGGAAGGTAGACATAATTAATCATAAATAAATACTCTCGTAGAAATTTCCTTTATTTACTCACGACTGAGAGAGAAGTATGAACTAGAAAAATTACGATAACTGAAGAATTTTCCATTTCAACTCCAATCAATATAGAATTACATCGTTAAAATCCAGTTCACATTACATAAAAAAGTGAGCAACAATTTGAGTTTTCCTTAATTATGATTCAAATAATAGTACCACATGGTGATCCATAAGCATACTAGAAACTCTGATGGTGGAATGTAATAAGCTCCGAGGTAAATGCAGTATCATTTATATTGAATATTTATGCATTTTATTTTAAGAATCTATTTGAATAAGGTTTTCCGAAAAACGAGTACACATAGCTCTATATTTTTGATTGATAATTATAGGTTCCAAATAAACATGTTCACAGAGTGATGACGATATTTATAGCTTTACCACCTGGGGTTAAGTTTTGAAAAGGAGATCATATCGCGCCAGAATTCGCCTACAAAGTAAATAACGTGATTCCAGCATTAATTCAAATTCTTGACCATTTCTCAACTATACCTTGTTGAATATTGAATTATTGTCGTTGCTACTCTGTGATATAATTAATCATTAAATAATATAAAATAAACCTCGAGAATGTAAATTAATTTCAGTATTTAATTTGACCATATTGCAAAAATAAAAATTGAAATTTCACTTTTAACATGCCTCCGCGGTAAACTCAACGATTTTAATAACTCCATTTTTTCTATAGCGCATGTCCTATAGCTTGGGTAAGCTATAGAACAAGCTTAAGAAAGACGAAGCTTGGATATCAAACAGGACTCCCTCCACTCTGACGCATCTCATTCTTTTGGGAAATCCATTTCCCTTAACTGCTAGTATATAGTCTAATAAATTAAGAATGACTGAAACAATTTTGATCCTCATTTCAATTTTTCCACCATTACGGTGTCCACCATAAAACGTGAAAAGTGATAAAAAAATATCTTGCCATTTTAAATTCTCTGGTGAGGATGCTACGTGAACCTGTAGCTTAGAGAAACAGGCCACAGATTATTTTCACCTCGATGACATGTATGATTAACCTATCAATTACATCGCCAATTATATCTCACACAAAAATACGATGCATTTCCGTCAGAAATATGATCAATGAACAAAATATGTTCGCCAAAAAACCCCTTTTCTGGGAAAAAATATTCGTCCGTCGGTTTGGATTTGGAAAACTTTCGATTTTCATTTTAGGTGCACGCCGGCCATCTTTATTTATCCATGCGAGAATCTCGAGCCGTAACCCAGTGACATCCCGGCTGCACAGCTACCGGTGCTTTACAATCAAGGAGGAGCCCAGGCACTGAGGCCCGTCGACTGAGGAAGGGTTTTTTTTTCTTTTTATTGGGGGGGGGTGGAGTGGGTGGCCCTTACCAGCAGCTGAGGCTGCACGTGAACGGACAGGGGCGACGGGGCCGTGACGATGACCCCCATGTGCTGCTCGCCGAACGCGTTGGCGGCCCTGCACTCCCAACGGCCCGCGTCCTGGGGCGACACCCTCCTCAGGAAGAGGAGCGGTGAGTCCGAGGGGCCCACTATCCGGGCCCTTCCCCCACCACCTCCCGCCGAAGTGCCGCCGCCTCCGACGTGGGAAATGCCCCCGTCGCTCACTTTCTCCCACCTGCAAGGGAAACATGACAATGCGCTCATTACTATGCTGTGGGACACTTGGGTACTCCCGGACCACTCAAGAGCCATTAATGTCAGCGGGCGGTGGTCGAGATACGAGGTTTTCTTTATGAACTCCATTTGGTTTTAAAAGTAAAGAAAGGTTGCATACTTATAAATAAAATTCGTTCCATGTTAACTTTGTGGTACTCCATTGAAATATGGATTTATTAGTTGTGTGGTGTGTAACAGTTATTGTAATAAATCCATATTGCATACTTATACTATATATAAACACAAATTTTGCTATAACATAATGACTGAGTATTTTCCCATTAAAAGTTACATATTTTACGATTACATTTTACACGCTTTATTTTTTAATTTATGCACAACATAAACATCATGCGAGTTTAAATTATTTCATATACTTCACTTTTTTGAACGATTAAATGTGAATTGTTTCCATCAAAGTAATGGGTATAGCTTTAAAAAGTAAAGGTACAGTTCATCTAAACCCTACGGCTTGTCAAATTCACGCATCACGGTGGAGAGGGGCAGTCCCTCTCCTATCCCTGTCCAGCGATTTTCCAGGAAGATCTGGCAAAATCACACAACTTGGGTGAGCATGTCCAAGGCCTCATCCGGACATTCTTCCGGGCGCCCCGGTCATTAGCGAAACGCTCTATCACCCATCTACGTACCATATTTTAGTATTTATTTTGATTTTGAAAATAAAATGCTAACATGAACTTCATTAACGATTTCATTTTTAGAATAGCATTTGAGTTCAGGATGGGATGAAGAAGAGGAATTGTTGAGGGTATGATAGTCACCCTTTACCTTTGCTATTTACGAGGAGGAAAAAATAATATCTAATTGTATGGAATTTTAATTTGAAAAATATTATTGAACAATACTATTGAAAGTCCTGAGCTCCTCTAAAGGGTTTATTTTCAAATTCTGTTGGTACAAGAACCAGTTAATTCGTATTTCCTCCATACAAAGGAACTATTCATGTTTGTCATATCATATAATAAAAAAAATAATTTTAATTCGGGAAATTTTCACGAATTTTTTCCCAACCTATTCATGTTGTTTTGTTAAGTCAAATGTGATCTTAGGATGAACTCTGAGTGAAATGATTTGATATTTTATACTGAATGTTTTATTTTTGCAAACTTTCACAAGTTTAATTTATTTGTGTCATTTATTTTAATTTTAACAGCTATTTAAAATTTGTCAACTGAATTACGTGATTGTCTATGTTTAACAATGACTACGTGTATTTCAAAATATTTACTTCGTCTATAATTTTGCAATGCAGTTCTACATAACCTTTTGTATCTGAAAAACGGTATATGAACTAATATATCCGTAAAATATAATTTTATCTTAGATTTTGTTTACATTTTTTGTAAGCGTGGTGGGAAGAGACTCTTCCCCCTAACTGGCTTATTTTATCGTCTTGCGACCGATCGTAGATAGCGAAGGACGAAATGAAGGAGGGAGACAGAAATACAAGTCAATGACGACGGCCATTTTCAAAGTTTTAAGGAAAACTATTTCTGTTGCGAATCGGCATTATTTCGACTCCATTTTAATTCCTTCCAACTATGTGACACATAAGAAAATATCATTAAGTATTAGATATCCTTTAAAAAGGATGTAACCCGTTATATTATACAAATAATCGAGCTCGACGCACAAAACTTAATGAGAAACTGTAAATGGCTTTCGCCAAAGCAAATCAATATCCATGAGAATGAATTTTTGCCTGGCATTTTTTCACTGCCGTTCAAAATTGCATAGTATTACTCATAGTCCATTCAATTTAAATGTAAACAGAAATACCTACTAAAAAAAAGAAAATGTTTTGGCACAGGGATGCAATTAAATATTTCGGTTTCATTGACTACTAGAGTTTCTCCAACCGTCGTGAAGAGTGAATTATTTTAATTCTGCAGTGAATAGAAAAAAATGAAAATTTCGTATTCGATAGGAACACGACGGTTCTAAGACAGATAAAGCTAAATCACAATAATTAAGAAGTAAAATCCAGAGGCTATATAGGAAAAACATCTGGCAAACAAAATATTTGCATTATTTAGTTTTCAAGAATCGATCATTTTACCTTGGAATATATATTTTGAGATACAATACAACATATATGTTCTTGACGTTAAGATCTGAAAATGTGTCGAAGGATTATTCCAATATTAATGCGCTTGAATACGGATGACGTCAAAGGTGTCACTTTCTCTAGGCATACAATTTAGATTAATTTTAAAATAATGGTTAAAACATTACTTGAAGAATTTTACAAAATATAATTATAGTAAAGCAATAAAAACCTGGACATTACCCTTACTTGTGGTTTGAAAGAAATGTTATTCTCATTTCAAACATCGGTAGGCAGAGTCGT
>LYUA01001765.1:133096-143688 GCA_002093875.1 Calopteryx splendens | reverse complement strand
GGAGGGGGGGCGGGTTGCAGGAAGGAGGGAACACTATTGAGGTAAAAGGGGTGGGGGAGGCGGTTTTCCACGAAAGGCGGCGGATTCATACCCGGCTCGTGGTCGGAATTCTGGCCCGAGGAAGAGAATAGGTACAAGAAACGGGAGGGTCGGGCGGGGGCAAAAAACTCGCATCAAGGGCCAATTCATCATCGGACGGCAACTCAGCAACGGGTGGGGTGGTTTTTTTTATATGCTTTCACGACTGGGAACATACAATGGACTGGAAATGATTAGTTATGAAGTCCAATTCTAATTTCTAAGTGGTCTCTGCTTAATATCTCGATCTTCATCCCAACGACTTGACGGTCAAAGACATGCACCTACATGGCGGTTATCTTTCCTGTGATCCTGGTCTAGACGATTATTTTTAAACGGTGAAATTTAAAAGTGTGAACACATCAGTGAGTGACTCCGTTATAGTTATTGCCACGTTATTACGCAGTTTTTTTTTAATTTTCCGGGATAGTTTTTTTTCCTCCGCTAAATACTTGCATACACTCAATGCTTACGTACTTATAAAAAAGAGTAAGGGTTATTCCGATAAATCACAACGAAACAAAATAAGATTCCCTAATGTATATATATACCTTGCCATATATTTACTTTGTCGATGCCATTACTCTTGTCTTGTATTATGTCAATGAGAAGTGGCAAACTTATTCGAGACAAACAGACTACTGCATAACACAATTTTCTTAGCTGGGATTCCACAGCTAATATAAGCATGGACTCAAAGGATTTCTCTAGAAGGTACAACAGTTAACGAGTTATATTGCACATGATATGCACGATTCATATAACGTCGAGCTCCCTTTTAACTGAAATCGGGATTATTCATATTCATTATCCATAAAGTGTATAGGAAAATCAGTAATTTGAATGACAATTTTACTTTCATTTTTTTTATTTTTTATTTTTAAAAGAATTACAATATTGAATTGCAAAGCAAAACAAAGTTTTAAATAAAAGAATAGTAAAAAGAGCTAAATGAGAAAGCCTAAATGATTACATTATATACTTTTGTGGGGAAACGTGTCAACGGATTTTTAACTTCATGACGATTTAGGTTTAAACATACAATTTATATCCTATGCGAGGCAAGTGTCTATATCAATAATCTGTTTTAAGTTTTGCGAAAACGTCTGAAGAGCTATGCTATGAGCACCATTAATACCATCTGATTAGAAAAAATGGAAGCTATAAATGAAAAAAGATCATGAACAGGTAACTCTTGATATTTGTTAAAATAAGCGTTTGGCATCTATTTAGAAAAGTAAAATGCAATAGTTCAAAGATTAAAAGTCATTATAGTTAAAAGAATAGGAAGCATTTTATAACTATCCATTATAAAAATTGTCCATGTAAAATCATCGCACGAATATGCTTCAGGGCTGTAAAGTATTTTTTGCTGTTTTCCAATAGAGCTGTGAAAAATTACCACGTTATTTTTTACTGAACGGAACATGCTTCAACTTGCAACGGCTTTCGCTGACGCAACACTGGTGTCAAATCAATGAAACTTGTTCTAATATACATTGGAAATTAAGCTTGTAATGCAGCATAAAATTAAATAACAATAATCAACGCTAATAAAAAAATAACGATCAAACTTTGTTGAACAGACCTCGTAGATAAGTTAATCATCTACCTACATGAAAACATAATATCCTTGCCCTAGGCTGGATTCAGAAATGGAGCCTCAATAAAGGTTTACTGAATCCAGTGAAACTTTATGGAAATTCATCATATTGAATACTTGATTTCGTTCAAGTTCAACATCATCAGGTATGCCGATGATATTGAACCTTAACGAAACCTAGGTCGTGAAAAGTAAATATTATGTGGAAAAACTAAGTTACGCCTTTCATTTCTACATGGAGTCCCATTGTTAATTTGCGATTCAGATACCTACCTATAGAACTTTTACACCGGCAGTTACCAGTTGCGACTCCCTGCATCTGTTTTTTTCTGACCACTAGGTGCAATTTTACTCTCACTAACGGTTTCTGGATAAAAGATAGGAACGAGTTTATCTTTCTTTCCTTCGTTCGTTGGTGACCGTAGTCAATGACCTTCCCCCTTGAGGTCAGGTGCAAAATGGGCGATGGTTTCGGAATCTCCGCGCGGCCGTTATATTATGTTGTATTGCAATTTATCGGTAAAGTGTGTAAAAAAGTGAAATGAATTAAGTAAGATTCACGAAAAACATATAAATATTTCTCACGTGGATCCCTGGATTTGTGATTCATTAGTGACATGATCTTGGCTTCTGCCAGACTCTTGCACCAATCACATTTTCTCGACTTTATACGCCTTTATTTGACTCTTAATAACGAAGCAGTATCGCAGGAATGGCCAACAGCGGAAATTATCCTAAAATCAGTGAGATATCTTGTTGATAGAACTATGGGTTCATTTATATTATGATAAACGGTGTTGTTTTTATCACACAGAATATTCAAACTTTAGAATAAAGTTAGCCTCCCCCATAAATAAAGCTATAAAACTTAAAGGCACTGTTCCAGAAGTTGCTCTCAAATTGCATATTCCGATAACCACTATAAAAAGACGAGAAAACTGTGTCACGTTCTGTTCCCGTGGCGACGCGTGGTCACTACGCCGCCCACCGCTGAAATTTGAGTGCCGCATCATCTGTTTTCACGAGAACGAGTCCGATTAGTATGTTAATGATTGCCCCCGGCAACAATTGCTCTGAATACGGCTCGCATGTAAAACAGTGGAGAGAATTAAAATTTTTCCACCCCATTACGTGTCTCTCGTCCCCCCCCTGCCCCAAACCAACTTCGTTGTAGCCGTCGAAACATTAATCGTGTGCCACTCCCCCCAAAATATGTATTTTCCACATTCCGCACGTTGCGTTTACTTGTTTGGCTACAGGTGATGAATAATAATAATCATGACGGCCGGAAATCTCGTATTATTTCCCACGACACGATAAAAATAATCACACACCCACGAAGGGCCAAACTTGATACATATCACGTCATTCGGTCAAGCGCGCTACTAACAAACATACGACAGATTGGGGGGGGGGGGGAAGATTCGTGGCGTACAACCGGTGCCTAATGATTTCTCAGGGGAAGCGGACGAACTATCCTCCCGGGCGAAGTTTGTGGCTGCGGCCTTTATGTTTTTTTTCCCCCCAATGAGGAGTTGACGTCCGCGTGTGCGCGCAAACTTCTTGTCGCGGTCCCGGGACTTGGGCGTCGTCGTCGAGCCGCCTCTGGACCCCTGAGTCGCAGAGGTCTCCCGGCTGACTTAAGGAAGTCACTGCCTTAGGGTATCCGCCCTCTTCCATATGATTAATCCCTTCCCATGAGTTGGCTAGAACTGGAGGATCTCCTAGAGAAAACTTACAAGATATAGGCTCGGAAGTTCACCGGCGCTGTCTAGCCGATGGGGTCTTCCGTCGGCTGATTAGGCCCGGACATAAGCGAGGACGTCAGCGACGCCGGGACGGGAGGTAGATTATCAGGGGGAGACCCCGATGTCATGTTATCTATGCCATGTAATATATCTCATGTTATCTATCTATGTCATATGTTATCTGCTATGTATCAATGGGCGAGAACTATCAGAAAATTACGACAAAGGAGTTTTGAAAAATTACCGATTCAGGCTTTAAGTTTAAAATAGTTATTTTTAAATAAATTGAAAATATACTGTCCCACGGAATAATTTTTAATACTATTACGGCACGTTTCACCGTTTTAAGGCATCGTCAAGTGGCGATGTTGAAAATTGTTGATTGGAAAAGTACGTTTTCTATTTATTTAAAAATGAATATGGTAAAGAGTCGTATTCGTGAATATAAATATTACTCTTTCTTCATTTGTGCCTGGTGATAACAAAGTTAGAGATGATTGGGTGAGAATCAGTCAATTTTCTTACCTATTCTTTAAAGGGTGATCAAAGAACTGAGCTCTAGTAAATATAACTTGATGAAGCTGAATATAGTTTATGGACGTCAATACTTCGGTGCCTTCCTACTAGTTATTCGGTGGCTTAAGACACACTTCATCACATTATCATTTACTCAAATGGAGCAATCCCGGTTGTGTTCACTGAACTCAATTAAAATGGAGGTAACCCTTTTCTACCTCCTGCCCATTGGTAGAATTCAACCCATATTCATGTGCACAATCCGGTAAAACAAAAGGAGACATTCTAGGAAGATTAATAAAGAGAAATAAGATAAATTAAATAACATAAACCAAAAGCGTTATCTAGTCAAATTAAATTATTTTATGACAAAAGGTTAAAATATTTCACAACAGTAGCTGAAAAGAGTAGTTAGATTGGAAATGTGCTGCAGCAGACATTTTGTTTCTATATAAAATAACTAACAATTAATTGTCTTCTACTTATGATATTCATATTCAACAACGTATCTAATTTCAAATATCATATTCTAACATAAAAATAATTCCCATAGGTTTTTCTTTCGAACAAATTGTATATAATAATGCCCTATAGCAAGTATTGCAAGGGAGATGAATATGTTACCCTTTGAAATAGACGTTTTTAATATGAGTATATCAACAGTAAAAAATGCCTTAAGTATTTATTTTTTGTTAAATATTTTATTGCTATGAAATGAATTACGTTCATTCTATTCCGTTCATTATGATGTGATATGAACACTGTTTAATGCTTATGTGCTAGTAGTATTCAACCAGTAGTTATTATTATAGGATTTTAATTGGTCTGTTGCACGTACTTACCAAGGGCTCGTTGATGGTGCAATGAATAAAGGATAGTTTTATTAATGGTAGTCTACTGGTTAGGGTAGGCTTTTGATGGACACGACTGCTACACGAATAAAATGCCTTATCTTTCCCTCCCCCTACCTCGCTTACGCAACATAAAGGAGAACGAATAGGAATAAATGGACGGATGGATTAACCAACGGAGAGATCCTACGAAGAGAGGGAGACGATAAAAGCCTAATGAAAACTAGGATGAGAGGAAGGGACACAAGGTCTGAGTCAGGATGTTCCAATGAAGAAAATCGACAAGGGAAAAGTGATCGCGAGGAGGTGCAGAAGAAGACTCCGGATATGAGCACTCGGAAAAAAATTATATAGCACAGCAATAAGCTTTTGAGCAATGACTTTTGGGCATGGAAATGTTAGCCGATTAAAGGATAATACAGTGGAAAGCTGCGTCACAACGAATATTACGATTGACGACCCGCGGTAATGACCGCATAAAATATTCCGAGTGAGGTTTTAAACTTTTGGAACATCCATCGATTTAAACCAACAAAAACACTAGACCGCGAATGGCCGAAAGAATGCGTTAAAATCACCTAATATTTTCACACACTAAGGGTCTATGATATTTTAACACTTTGTGGAAAGCTCAAAATACCCTAGTAAACAAATACTCTTTAGGAAACTCTTACATAGCCTAGGAAAAAGCACATACAAAATCAGTTGAAAAATGAGAAATCTAATTTTCAGAAAAAGGGGTTCTTCATGAAATTTTCATTTTGGTTTACGTAAAATTTGTGGCTCGGTCGTAGCATGAACCACTTCGTATTCTTTTACAGTAGAAAATAAACGACAATTGACACCATTTCCTACGATAGATATCGATCGATAGGCTCTGTGATGGACGCTTAAACTATGGGGAATTGCAACTTCTACAATAACGTAAAGTACGATAAAAAACATTTGTGTACGAATTCAACTATGCAAACAAATAATATGTTTTCGCAAAGAGCTATTATTTCGAATTATACTCTTTATCCCTCTTATTTCGAAGTAATCTTTTCAAACTTCGGGAACCGGATAAACTTGTTGATGGAGGCTCGATCGATAAAGAACTTCATTTCCGAGTGGTGGTGAAAAAATATGCCTTTCTCCACTCACGTTTGAATACAGAGGTTTTATTTTAGAGTACTCACGTGAAAGTTGGAGGTGGATTTCCCTGAGCGGCGCAGTTCAGGTGAACGTCGCTGCCGGAGTCTACGGTGACAGTTGTTAGTAGCCGCCCCGTCAGCCTGGGCGGCATGCTCCCAGATGGCTCTGTCGAAGGAGAACGTAAAAAGGCCGGTGAGGAAACAGGTAAACAGTTGGGAGGATGAGATTCAAAACCATCTGGTCGTGCCTTCTTCAGAAAAGGAATGTGCTTAAAAAAGTCATACTAAATACTATTGTGAAATATACTCTTGTGAACAACGCGCACACAATGTACGTAATAATTCACGTGCTTGAGTTTGTTTTATCGTTTACTGAAGATACTGTAATTACCGACATTTACGTTTGTGATGGGAATTTAACTATGAAGCCATCGTTTCCATGAAACGGTCAGCGTGTGCACATCCGAAGAATTTTGATTCCAGTATTTTTTGTGGGAATGAACGAGGAATTAAAAAGTTTTAAAATTTATTGTATATGCACTACATAGAGGGAATTTATTTTTTATTTATAGTTCGGTGAGTTGCGAATCTTTACATTTGAATGTGACGTCATTGCATGGGAATAGAATGATGACAGGAGTCAATCCTTCAAATGACAGAAAATATAGAGAAAAACAACAACAAATGTCACGAAAATGATTTTTGAAAATGTATTCAATAATATCATAAGGAAAACTAAAGTACAAATGTGCGGAAGAGAGAAGCTGACAGCAGAAGTCCAGCTAAAGTAGAGAAATTAGAACAAGTGGAATCATACACCTACCTAGGAAACACCATAGCATAGGGATGGAAAAAGCTCACATCAAGCGCAACAGACAGACATCAAGCGCAAAACAGCTCAAGTCAAAAAGACGTTTGTTACGAAGGGACAACTACTTTGCTCAAAAAATATGAATTTAAAAACAAGGATGATGTACGTCAAAGCATTCGCATTGAGAGCGTGGCCCTCGATGGATTAGAGACATGGGTCATCGGAAGAAAAACAGAACAGAGATGAATAAGAAGGCTTCGAAACCTGGACTTGGAGACGATTGCTGAAGATGAAATGAACGGAGAAAGTTAGAAATGAAGAAGTATTACAGAAGAGCAGAAGAGGAAAAGACCATGTGGAGCACCAAACGGAAAAGAAGATCCTGATGGTTTGGTAACACCATGAGATACTACGGTTTTGTTAGGAACATAATCGAAGGGAAAATAGAAGTGAAAGCGCCACGGGGGAGACCAAGGAATAAATATGCAGGACAAGGAAAGAGAGATGTAAGAAGGAAGACCTGCTGTGAAGGGAGGGAATAGACATGAGATTTAGAAGAATTGAGGAATGCGGTCTTACAATCTTAGGAATGAAAGACCATGTTGATATTGAATATCATACGGATACAAAACATTTTCCAAGACCTGCCTATTACTATGTTTATCAATGTCTTGAATTATATTTCTATCCCAGTACAAGCAAAATGAGAGGAATGACTAGGTTTTAAATCTGAGAAAAACACTTAAAGAAAAGGGAATATGGACGCCAACGTGAAGACAAGGACTCATACAAAGGTTCTCAAAACAGTTTCCAGTAAAATTATTACTCGTAATCCACACAAAGACACCTCCGAGTCGTATTATTTTAGAAAATCCTATTTTCACCTTATGCTACTCACACCGAGCAGAAGAAATATTTACCGAGAACAACTTTGTATTAAGGAAGAGAGGAGCGAAACTTTAGTGGGAATCGAAGAACGTCAAATGATCCCGAGTATTTAAATTTTTACAAAGAATAGACTTTCAGATAGCCTTTCAAAACCCGATTAGAGTATGGCGAAAGGAAAAATAATGTTATTTTTTAATGCATGAAAAGAATCTGATCAGAACAATAAGCGTTTAGTTTAAATTTTAAGAGAATTTATACCGTGAAGGTCTCCAAACAAGGATTTAAGGTTATGAAACCTCATAATTTGTTGGCAGAGAAAAAATAATTATTGAAAAAAATATGCGAGTGTTTCAATGATAAAAAAGGTTTGCAAATTTAGTGGGAACCATCCTAACCTTTCACCGACCCTATTATCTAACCCACTAAGGTATAGGTACTGAGAGTCTCAGGGGGCAACGAGAGATTTTCATTAAAGGAAAAATTCTACGCTTCCATCACGATGGAATGGTAAACTGCACCAATTAATTAATTATTCAGGAATCTTTAATGAATAAATGACAACTACTCATGTTGAAAGCAGTTGCCATTTATTGCACTCCCAGTTGCACTAATTACAATTTTGAAAGATAGCCAAATATATAAGCCTTCCAAAGGAAAGATTTGGCCTAAGGCTTCCTTCCAGTAATGAAAAGAAAGGCAACATTTTACTTATCTTTGAAGTCATAAAATATATATTTAAATACTATAAATCAATAGATAGAAACTTTTGTCATTTTCATCATTAAACGATTGGGTCTGCACCATAAGTTACTTAAATTCTGCTCGGTTTCCGGAGCTCTCATCAGTCGTGCCATTAGGATTCCATGGCCACCCTCCGAATGTCTTACCTGTGACAGTGAGTATGGCGGGGAGGCTGGTCTTCCGTTCGCCTGTGAGCATATGCCGGGTGACGCAGCTGTAACGGGGCGCGCCGTCCTCTGGCCTTGCCCCTCGTATGACGAGGTCACCTGATCCTGAGGTTACCACAAAGCGGTTACCTGAAAGATGAGTCATGTCGAAATTGAGTGTGTGATCAGGAATTTACTCGTGCTTACCAAATGCTTCAATAGAAACGTAGTTAAAAACCACAGAAATCACCCGAAAAACTGGTTTCAAAGGTGAAGTAGAGCTCATCTCATGTGCCCTATGTCGTGTAAAAGTCCTACATTCATGTGGGGAAAAAACAGTCCCTTCCCACTGTTCCCTGAGGACGACAGGACGCTTCTGTAATTACATGAGATGACCAGGAGAGATTTTAGTCTGCCACTAAGCCAAAGTTTCCAACCACCTCACAAAATGGGATAGAATTATCTGTAATATGTAATGATGGAAGTTGATCTTTCTGTAGTGACGCTAAAATTATTGTTCAACCCTTTATGATTGCTTTTGACTTAGTAGGATTTATGCTTAAGAAATTAGTTATGCTCCAGACTTAAAGATTTAGTATGCCATTATTAATAAACACGAGACTGCAATGCAGGTTATTCACGGTAGAATGTAGGTAAATTTGCGGATCATCCGCATATAGGTGATGTTTGCATATTTTATTGCTGACGGACAATCATTAATATACAATAAAAATAGCAATGGACCGAGGCCATAGCCTTGGGGCTCTTGATACATGATTGGCATGAAATGAAAAGCATGGCTTATTTACGATTACTCTCTGCTGTCAACCCGAGAGATAGGTTTGATCTAATCCAATTAACGGAACGGAAGGATAAGACCCCACTTTATTTTTCCGCGAGAATAACCTTGTCTAATGAATAGAAGGATTTGCTAAAATCAAGAAGAGTAAGTACTCGTATCTCCTTCTTTCCCGTAGCACTTCGAATTCGTCGATTATTTTGACTAATTAGTGATATTGTGTCCGTCGTGAGATTCAGATTGAGGTGAGTGAAGTATACTATTGGGCGTGACAAAATCATTTACTTGTTCATGCACCAGTTTTTTATGAGATTTCGACAAGATTGGGAGAAAAGAAATCGGGAGGGATTCTTTTTCATACTGAGGGTTGATCTTTTTCGGGATCGGACTAATCAGGGCACCCTTTCATTACCTAGGAAAATGTTCTCGTGAAAACGTTGAAAATGTCGATAATGTAAGGTAGACTTATTAGAATTGATTTATTAATGAAATAAAGTAGGGTTCATTCTTAACACATCAGAGCATGATATACACGCAAAGAAGGAAAAATATCTGACTAGGATACCAGGCACTTTGTAGAATGAAATAAAAATGTAAAATCCCAAGAATCTTAAATTAAATCAATTACAAGAAGGATAAAAAATTGTTTCCTAAAGATTATCTTATGGAATGTTCATTCAATAAGTTTTTGCCTAGTAATTATTTTCTATGGTAAAAAACCACGATAAAATAATTATACCCCCATGAAAATTAATATAAAGAGCCCTCAGTGAATAAAAATAAGATCGATAAATTAAAGGTTATCAAAACCCTGACTTTCTGCATCTGATATTAAGAAATTGTGAGGGCTTAAGGAGTGATTGCAGAACTTCTTATCAAATTGCAGGTATTTCAGAGAGACCTAATCATGGGTGCACATTGGAAATAATCCTTCTCTGCAAGACGTTTTTTGCGGTCTCGCGGGTTGAGTACGCAATATTTTGTTTAAGTTCGGAATAGGCTCTTCAACATAAATAATATTTCATTTCACATTCAATAATGGTTCTATTCAAAATATTTTGTAAAATAAACAACACAATAAGAACGTTCTTTCTCCTTATTACATTTTATCCACACTTAATAATAACTATTAACAGGCGCCTGTAGCGTCTTAATTCTGAAGGCAGTTATAATCGCACAGGCTCCTGGATAGTGGAAACTAAGAAATTGATTATAAAACCGAAAAACTTCAGGAGGAGTATAATAAACCAGTATATCAGCAACTCTCAAACTTTCAGA
>LYUA01001765.1:44999-62314 GCA_002093875.1 Calopteryx splendens | reverse complement strand
CCCCCCTTGGGTCATTGCGGATGTTTGGGGAAAAGGATTCATGGCTTACACCGCAGGTTCACGTGCGCAGGGGTGTTGTGTGGGAGGAGTTGTTGCGAGAGGGCAAAGGGGCGGGGAGAATGTTTAAGGGTGAAAGGATTAGTTGGTTTTAGGGAGACCAAAAGTGCGGACGGTTTAAAGAGCGGTGGGGAAGTTTAAAATGAGGAGGAGGCAGTGGGCGGGTGAATCTGCAGTCGAGGCGAGATTTTTCGCGACATGTTCGCGGAGAAAGTGTCCCCTCCAGGGGAGAGTCGGGTGTATGCATAGCATAGGCTCGCCTGCTCATGGGGGCGCCTGCTCATGACAGGTTTATGGTTGCACCAAGAGCCCTGAATATTCTCCGATTGAATTTTCTGGTAACATATTGTCTACTTGCCTGGGATAATATAGGTACGTACAAACATTGCGGCACTTACATATAGAGTGAATTAAAATTACAACTAAATGCATAGCCTACCGATTTGAGGTAGGTTCCGGTATTCTAAATTAATTCTAAGCATCTTCTTAGCACTTCTAAGCGCCAAACTTCTAAGCAACTAAGTATGGATTAAGGACATTTTGGATGTTACTAAATTATTCTTCATCTTCAGCTAATGCATTTTAACTACCTTCTCTTCGGCCAAAATATAAATTAATTTCGTCCCTCTTATTTAATTAAGTACCATTCTCCATTTTTTCACGAACTACTAACAACTCATTATCTCCTAATTCCTCCTCCATTGACTTTTCTTGTCTTATTCGGATACTTCTCAACTTCTTCTTTAAATCTACTATACTTGATGGGTTGAGGGACATTTCATAACTTCGTTTTCTTTCCCACTCCACAAGTTAAAACTCCGATGTGTAGGAAGGTCTTACGCGTTCCGATGTCCCCTGGAGCTGTGCCGGCGGGAGTATCGATGATTGTTCCCGACAGGCTCACCCATGCCAACCAGATAGATCAAAGGATAGAAGTCAGACGAAATAAGGTTCACCCACTATTTCTCACTGGCGAGGCTTCAACGTTGTACGGCCGCAGTGAGGTGGCTACTTAATTGATAAAATTCACAATGAAAACGCTAATTAGGAAAGCCATGGGAAACTATCACTATCATTATTCCGACGATACTATTATGGACCAAATTGGCCAAGCTACGACGCTGAGGATATGATTTAATATTCATTCTATCCCATCCGGTTTTCCAAAGCTACCTTGTGGAGACAGACACAATACTGTCACGCTACGTAAATATTCACAACGCAGCTGTTTAAAAAAATAATAATTGGAAAAACGGTTGCTTTTAACGATATCATTATAGTAATAATTATAAAAATACACTGCTTTAACTATTTTGAAAAATATTGAGACATATTTTCGAGGAGCCCGTGTGAAGTTTGTTTTTCATTCGGGGCGTTGTACTTGAATTTTGGGGAGTATAACAGATGGAGATACAGAATAACTGTCAACAATCCTTGGAATTCAGTCTCTAATCTGCAATTTTCTCGAGTGATATCTTATTTTATGAAAGCCATGTGAATAAACCCATGTGAATTCAATCAAACATTCCATACCAGTAGCTTTCCCTTTCATCTCCCCTCACACGTAAAGGAAGCCGTTTTAAATGACAATGCTTCCCATGATCTCGAATGTTTTGAGATTTCATTGATGGGTCGAAGGGAAATTAAATCCTATAGTGTAGTAATGACTCTGGAAATAAGGAAAATATTATGAGAAAAATATAAATTTCTTTTGCGGAACCCATGCAAAAATAATTGGATTTAATTTTTCTATCTAAAATATTAAAACTTAATTGTATACATTATACACAATCGTTTACACATAAATATGCTGTGAATATATTTTAAATTCTATATTTTTGCTATAAAGTTCAAAACTCTTGGAAGATATCAATCATGGTGTTATAAAATTTCGCCAAAATGTTCAAAACCGCATTTATGAGAGAAATGGAAATACGTGCATATGATATTTCTCGTTTATCACACAATTTTCAAAATATTAGATTCTTATTGTACGAAAATTAACAAAACATTTCCTCAACCAAGAGAAACAGAAGAACTTTATAATATAAGGACATTATACATTGAATATCTACGCTTTTATACCTTACTTCCTAATACTGTTAAATCAAAAGAAAAGACAATAATTACAAAATTTCGACTACTGATTTACCTCACCTTTAAAAGCAATTTAATACAGAGATAATTATTTCAGTTACTGAGAAATTGCTACAAAGGCACAACGTGTTATTCGGAAACGCAACTGATGTATTACGTACGAGATTGTACCAATAAAAAACAGAGAAAATAGGGTACAATAGATCAAATGAAAATAAATTATGCGATTGTCACCAATTCAATAAAAATGCCTAATTATTCATATCAGACTGATTCGCATTACTTCCTCTTGGCTCAACTTGGGCGTTGTAAACTTTGGCAAGAAGCTTCGGAAGGCTATGCATCTCTAATAGCGCGCAAAGGTGCAGTCGTGCAATCAAATGGGATGCAGCTTGCTGATACAATTTACATTTTTATCCAAGTACCGGAAAGATAATAACTTTGCTCGCTGGTCGGAAATTCCAATTTATGTCTCGATGTGTTGAACCACATAACCTAAATTGCATTACTGAAACTACCACTTAAAATCAATACAATGGATATTTCACCTAAACAGAAAATAAACAGACGTAATTCATTTGGTAATCTAATAATCAAGTGAAATAATAAGTGATGTGTTTATTAGTTTGACAGAGGAGTACGTAGAGAGTTAGCAAAATGCTTCTTTCCAAGTAAGCGTCGGTTAATAAAAACACCAGTTTAACTTAAAGATGAGTATCAAACCGATGAGCAGTATTACTATTTTAGTGATGAATGTAGGTGAAAGAAATAACTGAATGCCATCAAGAAACTTTGAAAGAAAAATGTACAGGGACCTATCTTTTTGAGCCTCGCAGTTTAAATATAAAATAATTAACTAAGCATAAAAGGTTATTTACAATGACTTTTCGGTGGAACGAAGAGGCATAGGTAGC
Source organism: Calopteryx splendens (assembly GCA_002093875.1). Classification (NCBI taxonomy): domain Eukaryota; kingdom Metazoa; phylum Arthropoda; class Insecta; order Odonata; family Calopterygidae; genus Calopteryx; species Calopteryx splendens. Next base: position 59,246 of record LYUA01001765.1, on the reverse strand, counting down.
ATTAATTTGGTAAATGCAACGCTAAGGATTGAAGGCAGAAAGGTGAAGGGCATTCGAAGGTGGAGTGGAAAAAAACAATGAAGCAGATAGACACGAAGAAAAGAAAGGAAGAAGAAAAAGAAAATATATAATATAGGTCCAGGCACGTGTTGCTACTGCAACCGGTGTATACCCTTATGGCCTTGTATTAGGGATGAAACATGGGCAGAGGTTGAATTACGTATCCTATTCCATTTCATTGTCTAATCCCGTCGTCCTTCTTCTATCCTCCTTACCAATGTCTTCTTCTTAACCTTCTGCCTCCTTCTTCTCCAAAACCTTTCTTTTCCTTTTATTTTCCGTTCCTTTCTCTATAGCCTCCCTTCTCCTCCCAATTCATTTCCAGTGTCTTATGTCTTATGCTAACAGAAATTCATATTCCCTTCTCTTTCTTATTTTAATTCTTCTGAAAGAAAAAACAAGAGAATCACAGAATCGTTCATATTTGGATTTCACGTATTCATTTTACATGAACAAAGCATTCACAAGGAATAAGGAGTAGAAAATATTTTTAGAAGTAAGTATAAAAATTAAAAATATTTTAAGGTAGGAAATAGCTTCAATTAATGAGCATTAAACTTTAACGTATGTACTCTAGTGAGCTGCGTAACTAGGCACAACTTGAATCATCTTAGTACTGTCAATTCATTTTGCTTTAAAATGAAATTGAAATAACTATCTGTAGCTGCCTGTAACATGCTTTTGCCTATTTGCGGATTAGCGGAGTCTAACCGTGAATAATTTTAGTGATCAATAAAATTTAATGCCATACAGGAATAAGGTAGCGTTGATTTCTGTAGTCTGAACCTTTACTTACCAACGTGAAATGAGTTTTCGTGATTCGCACTAGCATTTCACAAAGGTATGCAGGAGTATTAAATAAATGCCTTTATGGATGGAATTATATGAACATGGATGAACCACAATCTCTTGGGATAACCAATGTCAATACTAGCAACTTAAGTTGGAAGAATCCTTCTAAAACCGGCTTCTGCCTTTACATTCGTCGATTGTATACGCTATACTATAGATATTGCGAAATGGAAGCAACAGCTTTGCTTGTCCAATTCAGATTTTCGGCACATCACATCTTTTCTTGTTCTTCCACCATTTTAGCTGTCTCTCATTCTCTCGCGGAAAAAAGCGCTCCTTTCTTGACTAATTTTCACCCGGAGCTTTTGCCCACGTTTTCCACGTTCCCACTGGGTTTTATCGTAATGCATTTCTCTTTTCCTCTCCTTTATTTTCTCCGTCTCTTTCTCTCTCCCACCTACCAACCAATATCGTCTTTCCTCTCCTCGGGCCGGGGGAGGAATTCCTCCTTCCCCTGGCGAAAAATCTCTTTTTCAGCCGATGAATGAAGGGGAAGGGGTGAAATGGATGTGTGTTTGCACGTGCGCGTGGACTGAATGGGTTTATGGGAAGTGCTGAACGAGGGGTAAGAGTGAAAGAGGAGATGCTTTCAAGGAAGATGCGAGGATGAATGAGGGATGTGTGCGGAAGAGGTAATTAGGGGATCATCACTATTATTCTCCCGCCTCACCCCCTTTCTCCCTTTTGTCTCCCCGATCCCTAAACCCAAAAAAACTCAACCCCCACCCACCCCCCATCACCCATCCCTCTGCTCTCGCATGAAAGACTGGGACGGTGGGGTCCGATAATCAATGCTATCGGAACAGGTCTCCGGAGAGCACGCTGAGCATTACACGGGAGTAATTAACTTGTAGGATGGGAATCTTTTTATGACGTATGCAACATCCGGTGAAAAGAATTTTTCGGAGCCGTTTATAAGCGTTCACTCGATAATTTAATGACCATGAGATAATCGCATGAGTTTTTCTCCCTCTCTCTCTAAACCCTGCCACTCCATGTCATATAAAGCCACCAAATGTAATTAGTAACGCTTAGAAGAGATGATTATAGTATTTAAAAATATTCATGAACAACGATTTAAGTAGATGAAGTTCTTGAGATGATTAATGGGATAAAAATATTTTAGCTACGGCAATAATTTCAATCCAAGAAACATAATATTAAGGATGGTGTGAGCCACCAAGAGTGTGACAAGTTATTAAATGATAATTGTTATACTAAATATACAAATTTAAAACAAAATATGGGAAAAAATGTGATAGCAAAATATATTGGATGTATTCATTTTCCAGATTTATTTTCTTTGGAAAATGATTGAAGCAACTGGTGACATAATAAAAAAAATGTGATCTCTAATGGTTTGATTAGAGTCTAAATTAAAATTCAACTGAAAGCAAATCCTTTGCGTCAAATAATTTTTGATAATTTTGGGCAAGAAGCAAACTTGCCCAAATTAATGCCTAGCATTTATTTAAAATAACGATTACATTGATTGGGATGATCATTAGGGGAGGTTGGCGACAAACCAATAAGTCTCGCAAACACGAGGCGCTCTTTTTTATTTAAATTTTATGTTATGAACATATTACGGGATGCTATTTATAAGTTTAATATAAATGTTTTTAAAATTTTGTTTTTTAAGACTGACGGAACTATAATATCACCACAAAGATATGAAAGAAACCCTACAGAATATTAGGAGTTAGGTCTCATTTAAAATAAATATTTTTTCGCATGGAAGCCGTACATCTATGAGATGCGAAATGGAGCTATGATGTAAGGTATTTTTTATTTAAAAAACAAATTAAAATACCCAGTGAGCATATTATAAACTAAAAATTATGGAATTTATATGCTTAATTAGTCATAAATTCATGTGAATATAAAAAAATTGCATTCGAATTATTTTATTGTCCCACTGAACCACAATATTGTTTTTTTTACTATATGAAAAATTTCCTAATCCCGTAAATGAGTTTAAAAAAATAATTTTATAATACGCCGTAAGAAACTCAATTTTTACCTTTCCACAATATTGTTTTTTAGAAAAAAATTCTGCTTCGATCAAAAAAAAATTAAGTTATGCAGTTGAAATTCAATTACTTCTATGCAATAAAATAAGATTTTTATTTTCTATCCACGCCATTAAAATGATCATATTAATAATTCTACAATTTTTAGAATAAAAATCCCAATCGTTAAAAAAATAAAGACGTTCACCGAAAAACTCTAGTGTGTTGTAGATTAGTGGCAGACGCTTAAGCGAGAAATAAAATATGATAAACACTTGCCTACAATACTATTTCATTGGACCGTAGCAGTTTCGAAGTCGTATTATGGGAGAAAACTCGTGTATTGCCTAAAAGGAAAGGTTTACTGATGCAATTAATCTAAATTAAATTAATCAGCGCAGTTAAAAATTCACCAGGATCGATAGAGTTAGGGATATCAATATCGGAGAGAGTTTGATATGATAGTCAAAGTAAAAAAATATGGGAATCGAATGTGGAATGACCTTGAACTTTTGTCATCAAGTTGACTTTAACTAAGGCCGGGAGCTTTTCCATAGCCGGAATTGATGAAATCAGACAAAGAAAGAGCAATGTATAACGGATAAGACTAGTTACACTAATCCCTGGAAAAAGAAGATTGTTCTTTCTTTAGGCAACAACGCACAAAAGAACATAGACACGCAGAAATAGAACCATCTAAAAGATAAACGGAGAGCTTTTTTCCTGTAGGAGCATTCAATTTTACATTCAATGTAAATTTGGCAAAACGATTTTAATGTTAATGCGAAATTATTACAGAAAATCAGAAGTCTCAAAATGAAAAGGCAACAATAGTATATTCAAGCATGCCTTTCTAAATTTAACCATCGATTTTCAATTTCCTTCGACTCAGGAAATAGGGAATCTTATTATGTGAAATAACAGACGAATACTTGGTAGACCATTACACCTGCTTCAGTTTTTCCGTAAAAATTTATCATACAACGTGTCTAAATATTATGTAATATATATAAACTACACGTTGAATCGCTGTTTAACTTTACTGTATAATTTAGACTTGAAAAGGTCAATTCGGAGTTGCAGGTAAATGTAAAATGAGGGGATGCTAGCTAACTAAAATTCCAAGCCTGCAATGGAACAATCGAATTGGACACAGCATTTCTGTGTTTCACTGCCAGTGTCAAGAGAGGGAAATTAGAATACTAGAACAAAAATAGCGATTAAGATCGACAAAGATGAATATTTATGATTCAGGTACCATCCCATGTAATTATTGTAACTTAACATGAAAATTTAACCTAAAATGAACGATTTATGAAAAAAACACTCTGCAAATTAAATTATTTTTCATGCGTTTAGAAAGTGTGTTCTCGCATCGCCTGTGTCAGGCTATATTTAATTACGACCTCAAGGACGATGGTGCTGCCAAGCTAGGCAGAGTGGCCATTGAACACTAGATGGGAGGAATTCTCTCTCCATTCCTTTTCATTTTTTTTTAAATTCATTTGTGTTTTTTGCACTTTTTTTCATTCGTCGAGCTCGGAGCACGCTGGTTGGCTTTGCCTCGGACGCCGAGTGAATTAGAATAGGTCTGAGTGAGAGGAAGGTGAGTTTTTTGGTGAGTGTATCCCCTTTCTTTTTTTTATCCTGTGAAAGGTTGGGAGAGACGAAAAATGCTTTGTTCAGTTTGAATTTTTAGTGCAACAATGACGGGAGGCGTGTTGGCTTAGGCAGGCGCTGTATCGACGCCAACGGTACGTCGTAACACGAAAAAAATAAAATCCAAAATGGACTTGATAAAAAATGTCCTGGATAATTAGTTACTGAACTGTAACATGCCGTAGTGACGGTACAAAATATCTTGCACCGGTCGCGCATTATTCTGTTAACTTGTTTTGAACTTCGTAGGACCAATAACACCTTCATTAAATCCGGTGATTGTGATAAAAAAAACTACGAAGCACTTCTATAAAATTGTATACCGTTTGGTGGAAGTAAGCATTAAAATATAGTGCATGTCCATACTAATTTTTAATGTATTTATATTTAATTTAAATTGTAGTGATATTTTTGCAATGGAAATATGTTTACCAAATAATTATTATAAAAAGAAACTCCAACACGATTTTTTACATGCGATATAGATAGACTGAAAAATTATCATTTTTTTACAAGAAATCCATCAAATTGGCGCAGTTCGACCTTTAACGTAAGATACTACCTCAGGCGTCAATTCGCGAAAATCGTTGCTATTCATGATGATAGAATAAATTTGAACCATCATGTAAATTTTCACACCACAAATTTTCACATCCGACCATGATTTCGAAAACCTTTTCTTTTTTTTCAAATTGTACCCTTGCATACCATGACAGTGACACAAATTGTATAAAGGAAAGTCGGATGAATTCCATACGTCGTGAAAACTTACCTACTGTTTTCATTTTATTCCACCATCATAAACACTTTTAAATGACACGATGGTATCAGATTTATATGTGTGCTAGAGATTTTAAATTAATTATCCACTTCTACTGTTAAATACAAATCGGTAATGGCGAAATGCACGTAAATATCTCCAAGTGAAGGCATACGGAATATTAAAATTTTATTTAATTAAAATTGGGACACATTCGCGGTGACCTGCGCAAAACGCAATACAGGCAACCCGGAGAGGGACGCCATCAGGAACCACAGCGTGATACCTTCCTGATGAGCGCAGAAGGTCGCGGAGGGGTTCATTAATATCTTCCGCGACCGTAACTTCCCATCCACCACAAAATAGAGGGTTAAAGAAACACTTCAAGAGCACGAAGACAGTATCGTGAGGTTTTCTTTCACGAAAAATGAGTTGGACAGCGAGGGGAGGATTACATTACCGGTCGGAGATGTAGTTGCGGCTCCAGAGAGGAAAAAAAACATCGTGAGGAAGATGGGAGGGTTACTCAGGATTAAGGGAGACGCATTATGAGGGAAGAACGACAAAACGCAGAAGCAGAGGATGGATACATTTTGTGAGGATCCCGCATTGAAGGAAGTACATCAGGCAACGGAAGGAAAATGGCCCGCAGAGATATCCCATACTTCCATGCCATACCCAATTAGTAGGTATCGGAAATTCGGCTTACAAGATCTCATATACGTAGGTATTCGCCTGGTTTTGGCCGCTAAAATTGAGTGATAATGAGATTTTTAAAAGAAAAACAGGAACAACCAAAAGTAAAATATTTGAAGATGAATGATATTCGATGGATACCAAGATTTGTCTTCTTCGTTTTCAACTATCTGCGGTTTTTCTATGCTGGTTACCAGAGATACAAAATTATTATATTATGAATCTGTTTAAACATAGAAAGCACATAAAAAAGGACATGAATATTATCGTTTATCCATACCGGTATTCACACTACCCAGTTAATTAGTAGTTCTACTTTTTGACGAATGAATTATTATGTGTTCCTTTGTTTAAACAAGAAATATATCCAAAAAATATGTCACCGAAGGACCAGTGTGAGGTCGGAAGGGAAGGAAAAAGTTCCCAAAAATGTTTTTGGTTGGAAACGTCTTTGTGGGAAAAGAAATAATAAAGGTCGTCCGCCAATGAGTTTAGAATGCGGAGGAATGTGTGCGACCCGCGAGGGAGATCATACCTAGGAGGAAGAGAGTTCTCTTCAGACTTCAAATCTCGTGGAAAAAAAGCAGAGAGAGGAAGAGTATTCCCTGGGAACACGATAGAAAGAGAGTCCCGACTGAGTCACGATCTCCCTTCGCACATGAGGATCGCGGTGTCTGTCCATCCAAGCGAAAACAAGTCCCAAGTCACAACCAGTCTCTGTAAAGAGTTAAGAAATGAGCAGCGGGAATGACGACATTGCGGGCGGGAACCACTCCCCAAAACTTCGTAGGTATTAGGTGAAATACCAAGATTTGTTTTTCGGCAAAGACATTAGTTATTCATTCAGGAGTTTTTTATGACTGTCTAATCCACTCTCAACAGTGGAATCAATAAATTGTCATACTATCTGCAGGCAATTTTCGTCAGCGCTTCTTTTGAAGTCGCCATAAATTTGCGATTGTGCCTATAAATTACACAGAAATCAACTCGAATGTTAGTTGTGATAGGTGAGTGTGGAGCTAGGCCAATAGTAAGCCCAAAAGCATGTGAAATATCAGGATAGGTGGGGCAGCTCCTTTCCCTGTGCCGCCTGTAATTTCCCACGATGACCTGGTACCCGAAAAATGGTACTAGTTTAGGCTGAGTTGAGAAAAGTTGAACAGACTTTCTACCCAGACTTGAACCCGGACCGTCTGGCCAGTAACCCAGTCTAACCCCATCCAGTGGGACTGTTAAGCCTTCTTGTGTATATATACTACTATGCATATTGATTAAGCATAGAAATGTTAATAGTTGCATAAAGTAACCCAATACACATCATATGTCGAACGACGCCCTTTCGCTTATGCTATTTTTGGTGTATTTTCAGCATTCATCTCCAGCAACATAAATTAAGTGAACATAGAAAGAGGTCAAAAAAATTTCTAAGCCCTTAAAAATATGCCTATTAACGACTCATTCACACAATTTGGAGCACTTGAAGCTTGAGTCATTTATAACTCAACGCAGAATTAAACGACGGAGATCCCCAGTAAAATTGGAGATTATTTTTTCCACAAACAAATAACTAACAAAAGTGAAAAATAATTATAATACATTAATGCCAACCTGCTTATTTATTTTTAAATGAAGTTGAGAGAAAAAAATAGAATCTTTCAGGCAACGATTTTCCAGATCTACAGAAGTCATGAAATATTCAGTAGGTGTTTAATATAAATAAATAATATAAAAGTATTAAGAGAAATATATGAAAGTATAAAAAAAGGAAAGAATAATAACTTTTTTAAAATAATTGGTCATCATCTCAGAGTTGTACGGAACGATTCAAGAGCGAACAAGTTTTTACAATGCAATTTATTTTATTTTTTTAATTCTTTCTTACATAAATTGAAAATTGTATAAAAAATGGTGAATGCACTTAAAAAACTAAAATAAAGAAAGAAACACAGCAGAGATACTCATTTCTGATTTTTAAATTTAATTCATATATCGAGGAGACAATACATGAGATTAAGGAAGAGAAATGAGATCAAGATAAAAGGAGGCGCACAAATTGATTAATGGAAAATGCTTACTGCATGCTGGGGTTTGCGGACGACGTAGATAAATATTTAGGAAAGTAAGAAACGTCCAATAGTGTACTATGCTGTATGTTGGGGAAATAAAAAATAAAGACCTCAAAATAAATAAAAATAAATCAAAGATTAGGATCTGCACCAATTCAAGGAAAATTTCTTAATAAAATTTGATAAGAATGCAGCATGAATTTGCAGGAATTTTATTACTTAAGAAATAGAATTCACATAAAAAAAGAAGCGAGAAATATATGGCATGAAGAGCAGATTATACGAAGAAGGATGGCTATAAGGAGGCACGACTAGTGATAGAAGATGGGCAAAAATACTGTCACACATATTACTTCTTAAGTATATTTATTTCCCCTCCCCATGAACTGCAACCTTGGCGTGGTGGGAGGGCTTGCGTGTTCTGATGCCCCTAGAGCAGTGCTGGCGGGAGCATGAAAACTGCTCCTGGTAGGGTCACCCATGCCAGATAGATCAAAAGGTAGGAGCCAGACGAGAGGTAGTCCACGCAGCGTCTGTTCCTCAGTGAGGCGGCCATTTAAGTGATGGTGTCACATTAAAAACGCTACTGAGAAAGGCACGGGAAACCACCTCAATTATTTTTCCCAAGAAATCATGATGGACACTAAAATGAAAATGAGTCCTGGAAACTACGGGGCCTGACCCGGAGGGCCGGGTTTCGTGTCCGGCAGCGGGGGAGGCAAGGCCTCCGCGGTCGTCATCACGCAACCATTGCACAATTTAATTGACAGCAGCAGACAAGAAGACTCAGAAGAGGAACACAACTGACAAAATATGGACATGGAATGTTAGGGCGATAGTGAGGACAGGGAAGTTAGAAAATATCAAACAAGAGATGGAACGAGGAAATACTGATATATTAGGCTTGTGCGAGGTGAGGAGGAAGGATAGTAGGAATTATTGGAGTGATAGTTACAAAGTAATATTCAGCGGAGGGAAAGGGAGTCGGCGTGTAGTAGCAGTGGTAGTTATGTAGTCAAAAATTAAGTAAAAGAGTTGTAAATATAGAACAAGGGAATGATAGAATATTATTGATATAGATTAAAACAGACCCGACCCGAAAGTAGCTGTAACTCAGGTTTACATGCCGGCAAGTAATCATGGGAAGAGTTAGAAAGTGTATACAACCAGCTAGAGGAAATCATTTAAGGTATTCCTGTGGAAAAACAATTAATAGTGATGGGGGACTGGAACGCAGTTGTTGGCCCAGGGAGAGATGGGAGTGAGGTAGGGGATTGCGGGTTAGGAATAAGGAATGACCACGGAGAGAAAGCCATAGAATTTTGCAGAAGGAATGGCTTAGTTATCTTTATTTCAGTTAGTTTTAGAAGGTGGAGCGACCTGGACAGTAACAGGATCAGAGGAAAGAAAATTTGTAGACGATGTTAATATTCTGTTGCAGCGGAAAGATTTAAACAGGTAGGAAAGAATGATTACCTAATAAAGAAATCCTTCGAAGTCTCGACAGGGGGATATGTAGTCCATGGAAATACTGGAATACTGTATTGTACTGTATACTGGTCCAAGGAAAAGAGATAAACTAATTGGATGTCTTCTGAAGCGCAATAGCTTACTAAACAGCACAATTAAGGGAACCTAACACAAGAAAAACTAAAGAGGAAAGGCGGGGAAGATATACGAGAAGCCTTACACGGAAGACAGAGAAATGAACTAAGAAGGAACGAAGAGGTGCTAGGAAAAAATATAGCTTAAAGATTTCTTCTAAAAACGATGATGGCGATGATAGTAATTCGTTACATTTGGTTTTAATTATATAGATATTTGAACACTTATTTTACCACTCGGATAGCGTCACTGAATATTTCATTGAAAATAAAGAAACAAAAAAATGCGAAATTTAAAAATGACTCATTAACATTACGGGTTTTTAATTTTGGGATGAATTCTTCGCCTTTTCAAAATGTAATATGACAATTAAGCACTACATGGCTAACGGATTCTCAAAATTATTGGTATTTTCTTATACATAAATATGTTCATTCATGGTATTTTATTATCGATAACCTAAGAAAAATTGCATTAGAAATATGTAACAATTATGTAACTACAAACGATTTCTTTAATAAAGGAATAACAATTGAATACCTAGATAATTTTGACCCCAGAGGTACTATACAATTGTTTCGTGGCTTGAATACAGCGTAAAATGTAAATTGAAGTTTTAGTTAGGTTTTATTATTTAAATATCTCTATTAGCCAATCACCAAAGACATTACATGAAAATCATTGTTGGTCCACATTATATTATACACGCATTGATTTTGAATACGTTATTAGGTTAAGGTCCTGAAAAGTGGTGTCAAGGTTGAGCGACATGAAACTGACTCAGAGAAATGGGCCCTTTACCTCTTCCGCATGTAGTTTTCCACAATGTCAACAAAATATTTCCCCGAACATGGTTTTCAGATTGAATATGCGTGATGTCGCAGAAGTGAATCATTATAAAAAAAATGAAATGAGATTTTATCACCGACGCCAAAACGTAAATAAAACTCCGCGATCCTCATTTCTGGCAAATGCTGGAAAAGAGAGGTTTTATTGTTTGTCACGGTTTTGGATTAAAATGAGCTCAGTTCACTAAACTGCTTATTTATAGATATGATTAAAACTATTTACCGAAAAATCTAGTTCTACAGCGACTCAACGAAAGTAAAAGATGAAAAACTATTTAATAATATACTGAAGTTATAACATACATAATAAGAAAGGCTGCAAATGTATGGATGTGAAAGTGCTATTTATTTAACGGTTGTAGTAAAAGGCGGGCTGAAATCCTAAATAGAAGTAGTCGAAATTTTTATAATGAAGCGATATACCTGGTATACCTATGCAGTGAAGCTCAGTGCTTATAAATCTAGTTTAGATAGCAACGTATTTAGGCTAATCCACATGTAGGTCTGTTGGATAGTTCAAAATTACGACAGTAGACACCTTTCCTTGTTAAAATTTTTAGTGTTTACTCACAAATTTTTATTGGTTTGTGTGGAAAACTCCCCAGGCTTTATAATCAGGCAATGAAAAATAACCGTTGTTTATATTTCATTGAATAAACGTGTATCGTCAAAGAAAATGAAAAATACAACGACAGCAATCTTTGTAGAAGAAAGAAGTATTACGGAACAACCTGAAATTACAGAGTTTGGAGCTAGGAAATAAGTAATAGTACTGGAAAATCTGTAAACGAAACTGCAAATTTATACCAGTTCATCTGCTGTTCCATTTAAAATACATAGTATGAATACTTGTCTGCCCCATATCCTCTCCATTCATCGAGGGTAGCAGGTTATACACTATATATATCGGCGGTTAACACGGAATCCTACTCTTCCACAAAAATTAAATTTTGTGAAAAAGTACGTTCTGTTTTTAATTTTTGTATTGCTACCATCCACTGCATATCTCCAGATACGGTTTCCTTCACATAAGCGATTCTTAACGCTCAATTTTTTCATAACAGAATTTAGAAATACAATCTGAACACAAGAAAAGGTCTTAACGGTAGCTCATCTAACGATGAAATTTTTTTGCCAGCTTGGTTTAATATATATTAATTTATGCTTTATGCGTCAATGAACAAATTGAAAAGTTTAAGTTTTTCTTTAAACTTTTAAAAGAAAGTGCGAGAAATGCTGTGACAGTAGCTTTAACAGAGTCACCCGCTGCTGTACATATATACCTATGCGAAAAATTCAAAATGTAAAAATCATTCAACCAGTTAAAAACATCTTGTTCCTTCTCTCACAAAAAAATTCACAATGTAAGAGGACGCCTGGGTAGACTGTCTAAAGAAGAAGGAAATCGTGGGATCCGGGTTCGAGTCGTGGCTTAGGTGAATGATTTTTACATTGTGAATTTTTCTAATATCAAAAGTTTCAGGTGCACTAATTAAGCTTCTATTCCTAATATGCATCTAAAAATACACGGGTTGTTCCCCCAACAAAATTGCCGACTGAGGCGTGAAGTAGAGTTTCGGAAAATATTATTTTTTCGTCTACAGTAGAGGTACCGGTTGCTGTCTACCTCACACAGACGGGGGATGTAAACAGGGGTCGCTTCGTCCCGTGCCTCACCCGCGGGGACCGCGCGCAGGGGAAAGTGAATCTTACGATGAGAGTGTTCACGACCATGTTCATATTTTCCACAGCCAGTGTAAAAGAAGTGTGGTTTGGAATGGGAATACGCTGTATAAATCATTTTGAATTGAAATTTACGCGTAAGCAAAATCGGAAAAGCACCATAAGAATAGCATAAGCGGAAACAGTTAAATCATGCTATGAAATAATTTCGACAAATTCAATATTCTCTTAGAGTTAGGAGGAATGTCGTTAGATTTTTATTTTTCATCTGACATTTCTTTCATAAAATCTTCAAGCTTCAAACCTTTTCCGGGCTAGATTCACCAACAATTGCACAATGTTCACTGTTTGCTTATTCATGTTCACACGAATACGGTGGCTTTCCTTTGCATTTTGTTCGATCAAAAAAATGTCTTTCTTCTTTGAGCCCCAAGTGCTTGAGGCGAATTCAAGATGGCGATTAACTTATGCTAATAATAACCTCCCCTTTTAAATGCTCCTCTCAAATATTTAAACACCGTTTATTTGATGCAGATAGGGGTGTGGTAAAAAAACTTGAAAAAATTAGCAGATCAGATTTTATTATTAGTTCATTCTATTTCTTTAGGTGCATTTTGTTTATTGCTACTCCTCCGAAACTATGGCCGAGTGTGAAAAGAACGATTTTCCTTCCTAATACTGCGTTGAAATACATTAGTGAAACTAAATGGAGATCCTACTTGTGGCAAGGAAAACTAATATTTTACTGAGATAGCTTTTAAATCTCACAATTCGTCACGGTACTTACGTGTTTCTGTTGATGACCATCGCTAGCTTACAATTAGTGTTGGAGGACTAAAGGAGCAGAATACAACAAATACTTCCATTGATTTTAAAAGATGGAAGAAACAAAAGGGGAATGTATGTTAGGAATGTCAAGGGAAATCTCTTTGGGGCAAATAAAAAAAACGTGAATGGGGAACGGTCAGGAGTGGCAAACGAATTAATTTGAAACAGAGAAAATGTAAGGTTTTCCCCTTTTAAGACATTATAGGCTGCGGTTACCAGTATTCTGTTTGAATAGCTAATGAGGGAGCATACATCACTGCTGTAACAAGCTATCAGCCCTGCCAAGAATGAAAATAACTTGTGTAATGGAAACCGTCAAATGATGTGGAATGCCGAGGGTAACACTTATAATTGGGGAGGGATTTCAAAATGAAGAACCAAAAGGGAGGACGGGGGAGGAGGCGGGGTGGGGGGAGAGAGAGAGAGAGAAGATTCGCGATAGACGGAGGCGAGAGTCACGCGGGAACGCGATCAACGTGTTTTTGGCAGGATCGTGGGGAAACGTCAGACGTAGGAGGCGGCGCTTCAGCGGGGGCGATGGGAGCGGGTGAGCGGACGTGGAAATGATTTAGCGGAAAGAATTTCAGACAACGGACGACCAATGGACGAGTTGGAAGAGGGGTGCAGCTGGAGGGAAAAAAAGAGGGCGCGCGGAAAAAGGTCGACAGGAGATTGTGGGAAGAATTTGTTCCGAGGGGGAAGGGTACGAGAGAAACGTTGGATAACCGGGGGCGTGTGGGGTGGGAAAGGAACGTGCAAGACGAAAGAGAGGTAAAAATCAGTTTCGGAGGGTCCGACGAGTGAAATATGGGCGGAGGAAGAGGGTGAGGAAAGTGGGATTCTTGGGCCGTATTTCCATCGAGGGAGAAACTATGACCGTGGTGTCCGCGCTGTGCCCAATGAATGCTGTGGTGAATCGAATTCTAAATTGCAGCGAGGGATACAGAAAATGTGTTGAACTGGTGTACGTGCGTGCATGTGTGTACCTGTATCGCAAAAGAAGGCGTTAATGGTGATGAACACATTTTTTGTCTCTTTTAAAATTTTTGGTAATCCCAGCCACCCACAAAAAAACTAATCAATAAACAATTTTATCTACACTATGTGTGTGTATATATATATAAATAAATAAATATAAATATATATATGTATATAAATATATAAATATATATATATAT
>LYUA01001764.1:68272-80031 GCA_002093875.1 Calopteryx splendens | reverse complement strand
GGAATAAATCATGGCATTATATACAAGTTTTAATGTTTCAGTGGAAGTGAAAGGAGCAAGTTTTCTTCATATAAATGCCAATAGACATTTTACTTATAATTTTGTTGACATGAATAGACCAGTCAAGATCCTCACTAAGGTGAAGGCCAAGAAATTTTGTGTAAGTGTACTGTTGAATAATCTTCTTGTCGATTTCTGCCGGGTTGCCTCTCAAATTGTTAATTGGTTATCTGTGATTACAGAATCATATTGATTGAGTAGCAAGAAAAAAATTCTGACCATTGAATGCAGAATAATAGCTGCATGTTTTCCACATTTTGCAGTTATTATGCATTAAAATCATTTTTTAACCATTTTGCTTCCAGTCCCTTGCAGGTAGACTGCAAAATCTGCCAAGCCCATTCCATGAAGTTTGTAAAAATCTTGTTTTCAGATTAATTTGTGTAATTAATCTTAATTAATGATGTTTGTAATTCTGTCGGTTTTGGGGTTCATTGTTTATCATTCCTTGTTTATTGTCTATTTTTCCATTTAGGTGCATTACACAAAGTACCTAAACAAAGTTGGCTGATGGATTGGCCCAATGGAGGTAAAAGGGTTAAACTAGGAAGTGTTTTCTCGTAGCCTATTGATTTTTTCCATCATTAAAAAGTTTATCTATTAAACAGTAGGGATAGCGAGCACTAGCTTGCAGTGGTTTGGCAGATGATGACACGCAGCTAGTTTCACCAGTCAGATGTTATTATTGGGGGCTCACCAGTTAGAGAGTGGTGTGAAAGACAGAAAAGAGAGAAGGCTTCCAACTAGCCTAAAACGAGTCTGGGGATTCAGATAGTAACGGAGGTGCGCAACAAGTGGCAATACTGTCTTTACTGTGTGCTGAATAATTAGTGAAGACATTATCCCAAAAATAAATGTTCTTTATTGTTCATTAGAACTGGCGAGTATTCTTTTCATTGGCCCTTCAATCCAACTGCAACCTTAAAAAAGAAATTACCAGATATTTTTTTTATTTGTTTCTGAAATAATTTACTTATTTTTAGTGGAGGAAGCACTCAATGCCTAAAGAGATTGATCCTCAAAATTAAAATCAGTAATTTGATCCTTTGCATTGAATAAAATTTGCCAGCATTTATATAGCAATTTTTTTCCTCCCAAATGATGTTTTTCTCCCTATAGCCCTTAAAGAACAGGTATTAATCTTCAGTCATTCAGTCTGCCTTTTTTATTTTGTTAATTTTTATTTGTATTATCTCAACTATACCTATGAGGTTTCAATGCATTTAATGCAGGATTCTCATGGATGTAAAAATATTGTCCATTATCATATTAATGTTTATTTAATAGTAAAGAGTAGTTACAGCTATATTGCACACACTTCCTTTTTTTTTCTTGTGAATGAATTAAAATGTTTGTATTTTTTTAAATGTTTTGCAGGCAACAAAGTTCATCACAAGCTTAGCATCCAAATCCCTGTATGCAATGTATGTGCTGGAAGGCACAGATCCATGGGGTGAATACATAGTAAATTCAAGCTATTCAATTGAAGAATTCCCAATTATCAAGGATGGTGATGGATTTGTTTTTGAATTTGCACCAGATGGGTGAGTCTCAATTGAAGGATAGATGCAAAACCCAGATAAATCCAGTGTACCTGAGAAATAGATATGATATTTTTTAAATACATTTATTTGGCTTGCATATGGTTCATCTTTCATCAAGGATTGACAATTATGTGCATAATAAGTTACAATACTTACAAAATGACATCGTAATAAATTCTTTTTTACAAATTTTAATTAATTAGGTACTGTATAATACTACATTTTTTTGATTTGTCTGGTTATATCATTCCTTCCCCATAATAATCATGTTTACAAGATTGTAACATATATGCTATATTATTAGTCATTCAGCTGATATTCAATGCACAAAACATTAAGAAATTGAAAAGGCAGGAATACCAATCTATTTATTTATTTATTGATAAGTTGCACAAAAAATGGTATAATATTACAAAATATTTAAATATTGTACAATGTATTCATCAAATTGATGTAAAAATTTAATTAATCATGAAAATGAAGTAATTCAGAAATTATGCATGAATGGGAGCATGAATCATTATTTTATTTTATCTCATCTCACTATGGCCAAGCTTTTGATGCAAAAAGGTATCCTTCTATAGAGATTTTAATTTTTCACATAATGTGTGTAAATTGCTAACTAAAGAAAATTTTTGATGAATTGTACTTTCACGTTATATTCAAAACTGTTTACTGAGAGGATCCATGAAAATGTCTAATTTCATGAGGCAGCAGCAGTATCTTCATACTCTATGGTGCTACAAGTACACATATATTCTCTTTGGGTGTGAGGTTGGAGGAGGAGAGTCTGAATAGAAAGAAATGGAGGGAAGGGATAGGAACAAGATCTTCTCCTCCCATCCTGGTTCTAGTTCTCTCAGCATTGGATGCTGTGGACTTATATCTTGCACCAGCATATCATTAACCATATTAGGTGTTCTCATTATCTCTCGTCGTGACCTTTGTACTCCCATCTTCTTCATGTGGTATCTCATTTCCTCTTGCCACAAGTCTCCTTCCTTCAAGCTTCAGACTAGGTTACCCTCTCAATGTTTCATTCCTCCATCCTGCAGCAATACTTTCCCTTTTATCATCATCTTGTTCGCTCTCCTTTTTTATGGAAGATGGTGAGGGGGAGGAGGGGGGGAAACTAGGGTCAGGGACTTTTCCACTCATCAACATAGAGGCTGTATTCGAACATTGCATCAGAAGAAGGGGAAAAGTTTCAGAGGTAGAGGGAACATGATCCATCACACCACCTTACTCATGCTATATTATCTTCCTTACTTCCCTGCTTTTTGAAAGAAAGGGTGGTGTTTCATTGAAATAATGAAACCTGCCCCAACTGCACTCATGCTTCCCGCTAAATAATAAGGGACAAGAGAGGAAATATTCACATCAGCTCTTTCATACACATGCACATCCTCACATATGGTCAAATATCCCTCGCTCCCTTCTAATACTAACAAGGAGAGATCGCGAACGTTGACTCACGGATGTCAAGGCCAATTTTTTGTGTGGTTGTGAGGAAACTGTCGAACCTTTTGTCTGAATAGGCCTTACTTTGGCTTAAAAAAATTTGTCAGTGGAATTTGCAGCATCCACTTAATGATACATTAGATGAGCCCAATCATCCTGTTGGACTAGTGGTTAGCATCTTTAACTTTCTACATTTTGTCCGGGGTTCAAGTCCTCGTGTGCTCAATTTTTTTTCAATGTCAATTGGCTTTCATTTGTCAAATGCTTAACATATTTTACTTATTTATGATTTTTTATTATGGCTCATCTAATGTATTATTAACTGGTATTAACTGCTGTACATTCCACTGACAAAATAATTTTTTTCAGCCCACCCAAAAGCCTATTCAGTCAAATGGTTCGACAGTTTCCTCCTATTTTTGATCTTCTACCTCACAAAAAATTGGCATTGACATCTGTGAGTCAACGTTCGCAATCTCTTCTTGTAAGAAGAATTTATTTTCCCAAATAACATATACCTGTCCTTTATTGAGACTGATTAAAGTATGCAAGGGATAGTCCTCTTTAAAGCCACCCTTGGCATTCATACCATGATGCATATCAAATATAGAAGTCCATGGAGACAGCACTCCATAATTCTATTGAATTAGTAGGATTGAGGGAGTGCTGTAGGGTTTGAGAGTACATTTGGATATCAAGGGAGAATTTAACAATATGATATTTAATTAACTTTGCCTTGTGACACAAAGGCACAGTAGCCATGCTCACAATCGAGGTGCTACCCAAAATTCTGAGAATTTGAATATTCCACCTAAACATGTAGCAGTTTAAACTTCTGCCAATAGATGCCACTTGGTGAGTAAAGTTATCCTTGAGGACCGAAGACAGACAATCCACAATGTTTGTTATAGGGTTGAGGTGTCATACGGGAAATGTCAACACATTCTAACAGATGTACTGAACATTAGACTAATTATAGCAAATTTTGTTCTGATACCATCAGGTCAAGTTGTGCAATGAACTACACGCAATAGTTCAAGATGATTCCAACTGTATTGCCTTGAGTCATAACTGCCAATGATTAATGGGTTATGACCATGAAATAAAGCAGCAATCTTCACCATGGAAGACATTTCAGAATTCACAGACAGAAAAGAACATGGTGTAACAAAAACAACAAAAACATTGCACTCACAAAGATGCTGCTTGGCAGACTAGTTGATATACACACCAGGTAGTTTATAGCTGCAGAAGTTTGTAATGCACTGGTTTGGGTAGAATATTCAAATGTTCAGAAATTTTGGGTAGCACATCATATCTAGCTAGATATGATACTACATCAAACATCTGCATCTTCATGGTACTCTCAAAGCCACCACTAGGGTGTGTGGCAAGGGATGTTTCCACACCATACATGCACTGTTAAAATAATACATTGCATGAATGACACGATACATGTGGGAAAAAAACTGTCCGAATCTACTTGAGAGACTTGAGTTCAATGAAGGTGGCTATAAAACCAGGGAGGACTCCTCTCTTCTTCGGAACATGGCGGTTTATGGCCTAACATCAGAAATTAGCAAGATTGGCATACACCCTTAAGGGTACTCATATGATGTGGTTAGAGTGGGGGGACTTCAACAGGTACACCTTCCGCTAAGACCTCTGTGGTACATTGTGAAGACCCACGTTGTACCTGCCTGCCGCATGCAGACAGGAGACAATAATACCACAGTAGAAGTATGGAGGGTCATCCATCTAACCTCCATCCAGGCTCAAAATTGCTCAACTTCAGCAACCTAACAGGAACCAGTGTTTCAGCATGCCTAGGCCATTGCACCAGATGATATTGCTATTATCATAACTGGGAAGTATCTGGAATCTGTTTCTAGACTTACGTAGAAGGCTGCAGAAAAAGTGAAGGAATGGTGAATGGGGACAGGGCTGTCTGTGAATCCGCAAGAGACAAAATTAATGTAGTTTACTAGTAAAAGTAATAAAGAACGGTCTAGGTGTTCCCCTTTGCAAGGCTAAGTCTTACTGTCATTATCACAGTGAAGTGTACTGGGGGTTACCCTGGACTCCAAACTCAACTGGGGAGAGCACTTTGGAGTAAATAATAACAATGGATTTATTTTCCCAGAGAATTTTTCTGTGTGTACAAGTACAATACAAATATAGGACACATCAAAGTATATACAAAAAATATCTAACCTCCATTTGGCAATATAGTTTCTTTTATTTTATTAATTCTAAATGTATCTGGTCTGCTATATAATATGTTTTCATAGTGAAAAGTTAGGTATTTTAGCAACCCAATGTGTTATGAGTATGTTTTATTATTGTTACTAAAATCTATTCTTCTGGGTAAATATAAATGCAACAGGAAGTTCAGAAAAAACTTTTTAGCATAAGTACCTATTTCATATTGGTACTTGATTTAATCCAGTACTTAATTTTATTCAGTATCAAAAATTTTGATTCAGTTGCCCATACAGTTGCCACAAAAAAAGAAATACAATCTGCATAGAGAGCAGTAGGATAGTGAAAGGGAAAAGATGTTCCATATGGTATACTGATGACTCTATGAATAGAGGAAAATCATGAGCTGGAGTGCAAATTGGTAGTCTACGCTAAGGCTCTCAGTTGCTTTAGGAAAATTTTTAATGATATATAAGGCTGAGTTAATAGCCATAATTGTCTGTACATGTATTATCAAGAAGATGGGAAACTATGAAAGATCAATTCATAAATGCATGGCCAGTCAAGCACCATTAAAAACTCAGCATGGGGCAAATCGTGTGCTGAATGAGATAGGCAGATGGAACAAGGTAAAATGTGCCAGGTCATGAAGGCATACCTGGAAATGAAATAGCAGACGAACTAGCAAAAAGAGGTTAAAAATATATCCCTGCCTAGTTATGGCAGTTAATGGTACTTTCAGTGAAATGTCCATATCCATCTTACTACTAAATGTGTTTACTACTATCATAATCCTATCTATCATTTTAAAAATATTCCATCTCCATTAATTGCCTGTTTGCTTTTTATTATTTACAGAATCTTCTTTGTTGATGCAATTGAAGATCAGGAACGTGAGAGATCAGTTTACAATTTTGGCTTAACATCACCATTTAATTCCCGATTTCTCATATCAAATACAGAAGATGAAGAATTTCTAGAAAGTGGGTTACTTAACATTTGAATGTCTCATACTTGAAAAAGTTATTTTTAATTTCCCAAGGCCAGTATTTATGATCGTCTCCCAGCTCTGGAAGCCTCTAAGGTGTCTTTTATGTTAATACTTCTCATAGTTTATGACATAGCAAACTCCCCTGGAACTCCTAACCATGGTATGTTGCGGGGAAAATTTTTGACATTAGAGACCCCTTATAAGATTCCTGAAGTGGGGAGATGACTATTAAAGAAGGCCTGAGAGTGGTTGAAATTAATGAAAAATAATTTTGAATTTTCATTTTTTTCTCCTACTATTCATATTTGAACTTTTTTTATGCCCAAATGTTCTAACTTTTGTGTTACTTTAAATAGTTTAAAGCTTATGAGTTTGGTAATTTTTCTCTTCCAAGATAAAAAGTTGTGAACAGTTACCCCAGTCTCTCAAAAAAATATTGGTATGTCAATCCTGCTGTTAATCAGCTTCGCACAGAGTTCACAGCTCATCCTTAACTATGTTCAAAGAGAAAAAAATTGATTGAGCTTTTGGAAATTTTATAATTAATGATGTAACTTTTTCTACTGAGAAAATTGATCATTCAGTAATTGAACTGGGGTTGGTATGGGTACCTAGGTACTGAGGATTTTTGCCCTTGGCACTGTTGCCCAGTACCTAGTGTTCTTGGCCTATAGCAATACCTTTTTCATTGGATTGCAGGGGTTGGTATGGTATCTAGCTACCAAGAAATACCTACGATTCTTGACCAAGGTTCTGGTGCCTAGGTTTATTTCCATTAGTACAAGTACCTTGGATTTGAACCCGGAGTACTAGTATCAAGGTACCATTACTTTGTTTTCTTGTTCTTTCCACCATCCTCTGCTTACAACACTTATATGACAAAATTGATTTTCAATTGGTACATATTATATATAACACCCACTAATTGTGTGATCAACACAATATTTTTAATAGTGATTTTAATTCCCATCTGCATTAAGGAAGCTCTAGACAATGTGAATTTTTATATGATAAAACAAATCTAATTTATTAATGCTAATTAATGAACATTTCTTGTATCTTAAATATGTGTAGACATTTTAAGTGAAATCCATGGATTTGCAATATTTTTTGCAGCTGTCATATATAAATTCCATTTTCAGTATCAAAGTTGATTAAATTAGATTACTATAAAGTATTTTTGCCAAAATTAATGATTGGCTTCTTTTTAAACAAATTAATGAAATTTTTCATTCCCAAGATTGTCAACCTTCTGGTTGATAACTGTGATTTTTAACCATTATATAAGTTAAGCTCCTTGGTATCTATTAGCTTCAAGAGTGTGTATACTATCCCACATTCTTCTTAAAGTCTTGTGGTCCAATTTCCACAGATTAAAAAAAAAAGTTTTCGCACATCTGAGAAAATTGATGAATTTTTTTGTTGAATTATTGAATATGTACGTATAGCACGCTTAATAAAAAGCATTATTCATGCATTATGAAACCTTTTCCTGCCATTATGCTACCAAAAAGGCTTCTAATTTTTTTGTGAGGTTAAATGCCTGAGAGCAATAATTTTTTTTAACCCTCAAATGACTCACTCACATAGGTAGTTATTTTCCCCCATGTTCCAACATTATCTCATATTTAATGATACCTCTGCAAATGCTAGTTCTGATGTAGTTTGTGATTGCTTTGCAGGAAAGTGTGTGCTGACAACATCTTCTATCACATCATTGGATGAAAGTTACTTTTCTCATCAATTGTCATCTTGCTACACACTGGCTTTTGGTCACTGTCATATGTCATCTCCATTATTTGCTGGGTTGGTTAAAAAAATTGAAGGAACAAATCTTATGGTAATATAAAAATCAGACATTATATTATGTATTTCTCTTATAAAATGAGTAGATTATTTTTTCATCAAATTGCAAGCTTTTATTGATCAAACTTTTGGCCAAAAGAAGACCATGCCATAGGTTGTCAAACTGTAGGGTCTCATGTACAGTTTGAGGCATAAGTTAGAGCAGATAGAATATAGCTTGCATCATATTTCATTTTCTTACTGGTAGAACACTTAGCTTTAGGAAGTGATAAAAATGAAAATGAGGAAATTGATCAAAACATTGAAAGATGACTTTCATTAAGTAATGTAGCTTTTGCAAAGGGTAATGAATTGTTGAAAGTAAACCCTCAAGTAGAGATTTAAAGAAAAAATAGTAAAAACTTTGCTCTGGAGTGTAGTAATAGAGACGAAAACTTGTTTTTTTCACAATGTTTTCCAAAAAATTGTGCAAAACAAAGTGTATCTCTTATCATGAATCGTTTCCACCAAGTGATGGCCGACACCACTGGCTACTGTGTGTAGTTTTGTTTAACTCTGAAATTTGATCATTGTGGCAAGAAGCTAAGCGTAGATTGATGGTTTTTGAGATGTGGGTGTGGAGTAAACTGAAAAAATTAAATTTACATTAAGGAAAACAAATAAGAAGTGCTAGGTAAGGAAGGGGAAGGGAAATTGATGTTGGAAGAAATTCAAAGAGGCCAAGAAAGTTGAATGCAGGAAATACTGAGAGGCAATGGAATGTTGAAGACCTATAGAGGGGAGAATATTGGGTGAGATAGAGGGAGAAAAAGAGTTGGCAATTTGGATAGAAAGGGGGTAGAAAAATATATGCAATTAAAGATTGATATATTGTAATATTGGGTTAAAGGTCATTTAGTGTCATATTATGCAGGTTTTAGAAGTGTGGGAGTGCATAGCCCCTAAGTTTATCATATACTTACCTTAACTATTAGACTACTTATTAATAATAATAGCATGGGGAAGGCATTAGCATTTCTGTAAACCAAGAAAAAAATGTTATGCAGTCCTTCAATCACTTGTATCTGTGATGAATTCGCAGGATAATTAATGTCCCTGCATCTGTCTTAATATACAGCCACAGGGCAGGTTACTGGACATTCAATAATTGAATTGAACCACAATTGATTCAAATATATATTTCTCAATACCACTATTTTACTTACAAGCAAATATAAATTACAATAATAGCAAGTAAATGGGCTGTTTCTCTTTCTAAAACTCAAAAAACTTTAGTTTCCACTCATATCTCAGGCTGAAAGCAGGCGTTCGCATATATTCACTCCGATGAGAGACTCTTTAGTCAGGAATGTTGAAGATATACATGGTCACTTAGGGATTTAACTGTGTGAAACGGCTTCAAGTCATTGGCAAGTAAAAGGAATTAAATGAAATGTAAACTATTATCAAAATTTTTAGTAAAAATATTCAATGACAGGGGCCCAAGATGAGACCTTTGCTAAATCCTAGAAAAGATAAATGGAGTGAATTAGATTAGCTCACCTTAGCAATGTGTTTGACACAAGCTTACTTATCCATTCTGTCTTACTAGCTTACTTAACCATATGTTTTTAATTTACTAACTGCTATAATTAGTTCAGTATTAATAGGAATATTATTTTGTAATGGCTCAGGTTCAGATCCTAAAAGAGAGAAATATTTTTTACCTGGGTGTAATTCAATGTATTCATTCATATTTAAAAATTTTTCTGAAAAAATGTGTAGCAAGCAAATGATGAGGAGTTTTACAAGTGATATTACTCCACTTAATGTTTACAGTGATAAAGATCTTAAGTTTCCCTTAGTTATTATTTTATTTGGTCTTTGTTGTCTGTTTTAGCACAGTAAGGTATGTGCAATGTTCTAGGTAGGTACTGTATTTATCATACACATGTATGCAACACACATTTTCTTCCTAAAATTTTGGGTTGAAACTCAACAGACATGTTATAGGTGTATACAACTTTTTTGTTTATACTTAATTATGTGTATATAGGAGCCTACTCATTTTTAATTGAGTTTAAAATGTACTTTTCAAGTCTTTCATTTGGAAAGCACCTCGTCCCTCAAAAAAAATATCTTTTTACAGTACCTACTTTACAAAATCAGTTGATCAATAGGCAAAAGTGTGGTAATATAGTCTTTTATTTTTCAGTTTTTATTACTCAAACTTACTTTATAAAATTAAGGTGTGTTATATGCTTATAAATATGATATATATATATACCTTATAATCAATTGTGTACCTAATGGAAGATATGTTTTTATTGGTGATATGTGTTCATTATTTCAAAATTAAATTTTAACTTGGCTATCAAGTTACTTTTGGTGAGAGTAACTTATCTAAGTTTGAATTAAACTTTCAACTGAACTCAGTTTAAAAAAATATTTGGATTATCTTAACTCAGTTGGTTTTTAAAACTAAAATGCCAAACTCCAGGAATTATAATTGGTTGTGAGCATGTTTATGTATATACTTTGTGCATGTTTATGTTACCTACTACCTCAAATTTAAAGGTTCTTGAAAGTTGTGATCTTATGTTACTATCATATATATTTCTTTTTCTTGTATATATGTAAAGAATAGCACATTGGAAGATATTTTTTTTCAGTCTATTTAACTTCATTGAAATTCATGTCATAGATTTAAGAGACTGAGAATGGTTAAAATATTGATTTAGGATTAAAAATGTGTCTTGCATTATAGTTGCTTGCAACTAACATAGGATTTATGGTTGATAATGTTATCTCATGGTTGACACTGATGTCTACCTTCACACTTATTATTGATATGTACTTTTTGTTTTTCTTCTTTTTAGGCATTAAAGTTTTATAACCTTGGCCATTATGTTGAAGTGATACCACACAGTGACAATACTTTTGATGTCATTGTGAATGGAGGAAAAATTAATTTTAACAAAGAAGATGGCTTTGCATTTGAAGATCATGGCAAGAAAATATTCCGGTGAGCTTCATTTTATTTCTTAAAAACAGTGAATTTTCAAAGCTACTCTTTGGAAGGGAAAACCATTAATAAGTGCAAAATCAGATAAATTCATATTCACAATATCAGATGAATGTTTTTGTAAATCTAATCTTTAAAAGTCGAAGCTTCTAACTTGACTATGTATGAAATGAGCATGAGAAAAGTGGAAATATATTGATTGTTTTCAAAGCTTTTCTGAAGGCATTCTGTATAGGAGTATTTGCAACTAGACAAAATATAATACAGTAAATGTATGTGACAGCTAAGTCAGTGAGATGTGATAAATACAGTGGAACCTATGGCAGCCACTGAAGATTCCTTAAAAAAGTGGTCTTTTAGACAGGTGGTCACGTAGGAGGAGTTGAGACAGCATAGTACAGTAAAAACTGTGATAGGTGGAATCTGTCTAAGGCGGAAACCTGTCAAAGCCGGTAATATCGAAATTGCATTGCATAATGATCACATTTTCCTCAAGAAAGTCCCTCAATAAGGCGGAACCTGCGAGACGTGGACGGAAAGCAGTATGCCTTGCATTTCGTGTTGCAACAAGTAGAATTTGTTCTGAGCTGAGCTGAATTGAGCTGAAAGGTTTCCAAGGATCCCAAACTTGAGGACCCTTTGGAAAATCCAAAACTTTACTCGGATGCATCTCTGGTTGCAGAAACTATAC
>LYUA01001762.1:146102-158826 GCA_002093875.1 Calopteryx splendens | reverse complement strand
AGTAATTTGTAATGTATAAATGAAAAAATATTAAAAATTCTCAAATATTGGTAAAAACAGATAGCACCGGGGGTAAAAGATGGCATTTAAATACCAGCAGTCAAACTGTTAATTGGCTGCAACTTTTCTTCAAAAAAGTTTTGGATAAAATTCAAACAAGATTTTCACCACCACTAATCTAATTTAATTCAATAAGGAAAGGTAACAAACCAGGATAAACATATGACCAAACTGAAGACTCTTCACCATTCTCCGAGTCAGACAAAGATGCTGGGGATGACGCTGACACAAGATGCAAGACTTCTAGTCGGTCAATAATAGGCTCACAGTGGTTGACGGTCTCCTGAGAAGTCACCATTCCATCTCGAATAGTGTAGATTGATATGTTTCCCTTGGATTCACCACACCAGAGCTCACACTCCCTGATCACAAGGAATGTCAAATGATTAGTTCAGTTACCTATATCTAAAGAACAGTTAACTACATCCAAAAAAAAATACTGTCAATTGCTCTTACAAATCCTATAAATTCACATCAATTTTAAGTATTCCAACCCATAAACAGCTGATTTCAAAATAAAAGATATTAAAACATAGTCATTGACAATTTTCATCAAAAAAGTCCAAGGAGGCAATTTATTTTGCAATGGTTACAAATTACTTGAATGTTCTAGTGAGTTCTCAGGTTTCAAGAAATGAAAAAAGGGTTTATGTTATAGGATGTGATTGAAACAACTGCTTCATTCTAAGAAAGGGAGAGCACGACATGAACTAGTTAAAGACTGTTTATTTCGTGTTATAAGGAGATCCAAGCATGAATTTTTATACATTTTCTTTTATTAGCTATGTACTTTGAATTTTGTTTTTAAGTATGAAAAAAATTTGTCCATATGACTCTTATTTAATTTATCTTAAAAGATAAGTTGCTCAATTTTTAATTCATTGAAATGAATAATAAATAAATTTCTATAGGTTATTGTTAAATCAGTAAAGGCTCCATTGCCATGTTAATTTGGGTAGAACATATGTACTGACTAACATACAAACTTTAGAAAAGGAAGCAACCAATCTCATATGAAAATCCTCAAGATTAGGACAAATATTCAGGCATCTCTACAAAAATATATAGGAAATAAACAATTAAAAAACATCACCTCTTTGGCTTTAAAATAAAACTTTTGACGGCTACATGATTGTTGCAAGCATCTAACAATATTTGCTCTTTAAAGCTTTAAATATAGTGATTGCGAACAAACACTTTAAGAATAAGACAGGAGAAACAGGGTAAAATTAACTTAACAGCTTGATACATGAATAGCACCAACAAAGGATGCCAAAGAAATGTACTTTTTTGAACCTCATTCAATTAATTGTCTACGGCCTTTATAATATGTTTCACGCCAACATATCTAGGATTACTCTTTCCCTAATGATAACCACCTAAGAACCATTGGTTATAAATGGATTGTACTTATTTGCAATTCAAAAAAAGGGTATCAATGAAGCAGTATTTCACGCCAAATGATGACATACTTAGTGTGGTCAGATCCAACAGCAACGAGGGTATGAAGTGCAGAGGCTCCCGAGTGGAGACGTGCAATGACAAAGGAGCCTTCTCCTCGGGTTGGAGAAGATGGCAAGGAATCACTCCGCACCAAGAACACACTTCCATCCGACATCCCCACAACCACACGCCCAAGGCCTTGCAGTTCAACGATGGACCTCACACAGCCGCACCCAAGGGTGTAGGAGAACACAGTGCTGCAGTCGGAGGCCCTGAAAGTTTAAAGTGATCAAAGCATGCCCAATGCAACTTTTCTTTTAAATATACCTGAAACTGATTTCACTTACACAGTTACATATGTTCAAAAGGGACTTGAATGGATTTGTTATTAAAAAAAGATATAGTGCATGCATGAAAGTTAACAAAACTAGAATGTGACCGCTGCTATAGTTTTGAATGATAGCTTCCTTCAGGCATGCAGCCTGAGGGAGGCGGACTAATGGAGCCAAGGAAACCCTCTCAAAATTCAAATGCTTTAATTTATTTCCACTAATTATGCACTAACATTTACTGTAATGTATTGACCATCGGCCTCAAAAACAAGATGTGTCATTAAAAACTCTTCAATTAATTGGCTCCCATCAAATAGAAATCCAGTATTAAGTAATTAACTAGCATTAAAAATATTTGAGACTCAAAAGTCTCAAAAATTATTTACCGATACAGTTACGTAAATAGAAGTGACCAAACAACATTTTTTACCGATCTCAAAATGGTATCAAATTTTCAAAGTGAAAATTAAATATTAAAGAGTTAGCCTTCCTTTAAACCATCACCATTATCAATGCATCCATAAAACATTAATGGCAAGACACTCCTTGATTTAAATTAAGTCATTTCCAGCTCAGAGGATATTTTTGTCCAAATATCAAGGAAAAATTGCATGCACTAAAAGATTAATCTTATCAATCCCATTAAAAGTGACTGATTTTAGGAAAGGTAATGCTTTCAATGAAAAATAATTCCTGTAAGCAGTTAAATAGGTAAACATCATGGGTTTTAATGTTTCTTTCAAGCATGACCTCCAGTGAAATTTCAGCTCCTAAATCAATAAATCAGTCCAGGGTTTTCGCTGCAAAAAGATCAAGAAAGAGTACTTACAGCACACCATGGACGTTTCCATTGGCATCACCAAGCCAGATACACGACCCAATAGGGCAAGCTGCAGTGGGCACCGAGCAAGGCGGAGAGGGTAGGGTGCAGTACTGAACACAGCCTCGCCCCTCACCACTCGCCACCAGCAGGTCAACTCTACCGGCACCACGTCCCAACCAAAGCTCTGCATATGACACTCCTTCATCTCCAGCTATTGGAATGCCTGAAATCAATGGAAGAAAATGAGGGCTCAAGATCATGACAAGTGGTGCATAATTCTATTAAGACAAAATGCAATTTGAGGACTCAAGAGTATACAAAAATATTTTTTTTAGAATGACAAAGCATTATGCATTTATTGTTAAGTACCAACTGTGCATATGTTAGAGGCTTGTAACTGAAAAAAAATGCATCAAGCAATAGGACTAAATACCAAAACTAATTATTTACCTGCCATTTTGTACCGTGATGGTCTGAAACTATAATAAAAGGAGTGAATTTCATAATATGTTGGTCCTGAACTTTTAGGTGTTTAGCTTTTTATTACATGAATCTGGATTAGCTTGATGCCTGAATTCCATGAGGCACTGCCAGGAGGAAAGAAAGTGCAGACAGAAAATGAGAGGTACACTTTTTCCTTTTTTGGAAAAGAAATTAGCCTATAATTTTACAATGCATGTGTATTGCCATTTTAACCCTGCTCTAATCCAAAATATACTATGCAGTACACTGAAGTAAATTGGTTATTGTGGAATAAGTATTGGACCTACATATTGCACTCACAGTAGGTGCTTGATATTACAAATGATTCAACATCTGAGAAAAAATGGAAATTGTATTGCCGTCCATATTTTATGTCCAAAGGTGCATATTTCTCAGCTTTCCCCTTCTGATTTATCAGGTGTAAGTGCTTTCTGTAGCTTTCCTGCTTTCCATGGGACTTTTGAATTTAAATTCTGAACATCCGCATTTATATAATTTAAATGAAGGATTTATGAAAGGAATGCTCAATAACATTCTTCTTGACAAAACATTCACTGGATAATGCAAGCTGAAAAGTGGTAGACACAGAGGATTATTGCAACATTCAGAAGAAAATATTCTGTCATCTACCTCTGGGTATACATTTAACTTTACAGATACAAGAAAGAGAGAGAGAGAGATATATAGGCCACAAGATGAACTTAATTCTTATTTCAATACTTATATTTCTAATCTTAGGCCACTTTTAGTCAGTAGACTCAGTCAGTGACGTTCAAGAAAGAACTAGTTTAGGTGGTACATATCAGTACTTTTTTACTAAGCAAATTATCAACATATAGCAGTATTACTAATTTATAATGGCACAGTTAACACAATTTAAAATAAGAGACATACACAAAAATATCAACACGGAAAGAGATGAATATGGCATTAAGCAATGAATGGGATCTGAGTGAATGAAATGTTACAAACTTATAATTCTAGTTTATTCATGTGGATTTGTTTGTTCTACAGTTAGTTTGCATATTAATAATAGTTTTCCACATATATTTGATCTATTATCATTCTATCGTCATGTTAGTAAATGTAGCTAAAAGCAGGGTGGCCACTTGATCAAAGTTTTCAAATTCAAGGCTATTCACGGTTTTATAAGGTCAAAAATCACAAATTTAAACTTTTTTTAGTCATCAGTACTTAGTATTAAATTTTTTGGTTTACCATAATGATTCATAATTCAACAGTAAAAACGGCAGGTAACTAACTTAGGTCCCAAAAAATCATCACTAAGGATATACATTTTTCCCAGGCACCAAACTATGCGAAATATCAGCGTATTGATGAAATTGGCAACTTATTATATACATATCTAACAACACGTACTAACCAGTTTGTGTTTGAGTGATGTGGGGAGATGGGAGAGCATGGAGCATGGGGAGAGCAGATGGAGGGGCAGGGCAGGCGCAGAGTACTGGGCCTCCAGCAGATTCCAGGGGCAGGACGTCGTACAGATGGGTGAATTCTGGGGCAGATGCAATTGACACAAGCTGACTAGCTGATGGCCGATCACGAGGTTGTTGCGCCCAGCATAAAGCCATTAGATCCATTATGTAGCTGGGCTGCTGAGTTTCCTGTCACAAGAGGAGAGGTTAGTAAATGAGAAATGTCTCACATTGACATTTGACATCTTTAACACTCCGAGTACAGACCTCACTGGCTTCATGCTGAGTATGGACCTGGGTCCCTGACGACCCAGACTTTTAAAATCAACTTCTATTAACAAATATATACTACCCATGTAAGAAATGAGCTAATATGGAATAAGGACAATAATTTATACAGAAAATAATGTAAACATTTTTTATAATCTAGAAATTAATTAATTAAGTTATTAAATAAATTAAAATTATGATTCTCTAGGAATACGTGAAGCATCAATTACTGCAAATAAATTTATTGAATTATTTTTGAAAATGTATTTCTAGGGTCTCCGGAGACCCTAGGTCCTGTGTTAAGAACATCAAATTCTGAGCATATAAATCAATAAAATATACCAGAGCAAGTTGGGCTAAAAAAATAAATTGGTGATATTAACAGAAAATTAACCTCATTGAAATTCTGAATTTTTCTGTTTCCTACTTTATTTTGTGTAGGTTTTTCCCACTGTTCAAATTACAACGACCAAGTAGCTGCATGAAATAATGGTTGTAGTTGTAGTAAGAATATTAATTCAATTATAAATAATAAATATAATTCAATTATACCAAAACTTTTTTTCTTATTTAAAAAAACATCTGCCAATTTTTACCATTTTGAATAAACAGAAAAGAAAGATAGACATAATTAGGATGAAATTGAGACTAATAGGAAGAGATGGATATCCGTGGATCATTTGGATATTTTTTAGCCATCATGGAATTCATAAAGACATAACACTGACCCCTGAATTGAAGAATTGAAACATTTACAGTCAAAAATATTATTTTATATTGTTAATTTAGTGAATTCCTTTCTACTTCCCTTTTCAATTCTTTAAGAAATTGCAAATTTCATTTTAATTTCTCAATTTCATGCAATTACTAAATGCTCTGTTCTTTGTATTGTACATCTGTACATATCTTTCATAAACTGTCCATTCCTTGCTCATGACCCAGAATGGATCATGCTACACATAACTAAAAATGTGAAAATAATGAAAAACTGATGTGACCAGCACATTACTTTCTCCTAACATATGGTTTACTTTTTATGACCAAAAATAAGGCATTTTAAAAATGACAATAACATCCCATTTCACAGGTCTATTTAAAGTTTCTGTGTGTGCCTCTGCAGGGTGAAATAAAGGAATAGTCTCAAAATCATCCCCTCTTACAGTTTATTCTTAGCACACAAAATATATTTATCATATTTAGGAGAAAGAGCAAGTGATGACAAGGGGGTTTCTATGGTGACCATATTGATAAGGATGAAAAACACCTCAAATCTACATTTGGATGACATTTTAAAATTTTTCCTTCAAGATAAGGTTGAATAGGGTATAAAATAAGAAAGTTCAGTCCTTTTCCCATATAGTAACGGTTCAAATTCTATACTAGTTACTCCATTCTTTCATATTTTAATGACAAAAATAAAATGGTGCTTCACAAAAATTTATATGCATTGATGAAAAATATGTAGTTCTCAGACCTCCCATGTCGTTTAAATAGTTTTTTGGGCTGCCTCACAATGAAAAAGGTTCAAATGCTCTCTTAACATAGGTGGATTAAGGCCAATATCTACTCAGCTCATCTATTCTTAGTAAAAATGTTTCCGATAAAATTTTGTGCTGCTCACATCATTAGTTTCTGAGTTATCATGCCTACAAAAAAAACCTATCCCATACACATACATCATCTAGAAAATGGTCAAAACATATTTAGGGGATCTCAAAACATGTATCTCCATTGAAACCTGTAAGTCTAATTTTTTCATGAAAACAATACCTTCCCCTATACTATCTATCAAGAAAGTAAAAATTACTTTACTACAAAAAACTGTGGCAATACTTACTCGATGTGTGAGGGGAGGCCGTCCACCTTCTAAAATACATTCCTTGACTGATTCATGGCCCTCAAATGGCTGATGCAATGTAAGCAGCTCATATATGAACATTCCAAATGAAAAGCAATCCACCTGTAGATGTAAGACATTTCTTAGTGTAGAGATAACTATATAAAATCTCTATAACAATGGATAATAGTAAAATTATGAATATCAATAAGCATTTTAAATCTATTACAAGTAAACCTTGAATGTATGGGTACACCATACCATGGTTTTAATTAATGATTCAGGAAAGCTTTAATCTCCTGCTTTGTTGTGAACTATATGCCCACAGATAACCTGATTATAATTTAATGTTCATTTCTATAAACTGGTGCATGACATTTGAGAAAACACAGAGTCAACAACATGTATTGATAAAGCTAAGCTGTTCTCACAAAGGGAAGCAGTTATAATCTAACCATAATAATAATAATAATAATAATGAGAAAAGCAAGAAAAATAAAACACAGTATTAGCTTTATAAACTGAAAAAATTAAAAGAAAGTTTGCAAAGAATTGGTGCTAAATGGAAATTCTATCCATTACTTATATAAAATGCATTTTTGTGCTGGATCCAGGTGATGAAGTGAGGTGGACCAGCACAATATGATATCTGTATTATTTCCAATAAATTTGTTATGTTTGTAAATTTCTTAATCAATGTTAACATATCAAAAAAATATTGAACAACCACTAACTTTTTCAGTATACTCTTCCTCTCCATTATAACGCATGATTTCTGGGGCCATAAAACCTTCAGTTCCACCAAACCCTTTTGTTCCAGATGGGAGTGTCAATCTGCTAATACCTGCAAACAAAAACAAAGAATACATCATTTCAAATAAGCTCAAGTAATACCGTAAATAAAAAAGCCTAGAGCACACAAAATCTCGAGTTTCAGCAGAATATCACCACATGCACATTTATGTGAACCTACCACTAGCATACATGCGAGATTTATGCCCTATTTTGTAAGACTCAGACTTGGTAAAAAAAATTGTGAAAAGCATGAAAAATAAATCAACTGGACCACACCAAACATTTTTATACGAAAATGAAGTAATTTTTGTCAAAAGGAAGGAGGCAATGGTTATTGGGTTTTGGAAAATAAGTTAATGTACTTCAGTGAGGTCCCTCAATATCTATATTCCAATGAAGAAAAAACAGCCAAAAATTAGCAAAATAAGTTCCCAATTTCTGAAAAAGTATTGAAATAGGTTCCAAGATAATAACATGATTTTCCAAGCCAAATTAATTACTCCTCCTTGTTATGATAGAGTGGGTAAGTCAGTTTATACAATATTGACACAAACTGTTAAATTGGGTCTTGTTGCCTTCAAGAACTTACCATCATATTGAAAATACAGATCTATTCCTTTGCAAGAAATGTGTAAAAAACTATTGAAATTTGAACTATAAATTGGGCATGGTTCATTTTTAATGGCAAAAAAATTGCTGAATTTCCTGTCAATGGCCCAGAGTGAACCCTTGAAATTCAATGGTAGCAGCTGAAATCTAACATTAGATTTCCCAAAGGGGTCTCTTGAGGGCATATACACTTGTATCCAACCACTTCCACGCCTCTTATTTTGTCATGACAGGAATCCATCAACAGAAATGTATTGAAATTTCTGACTGTGATAAAAATGATATTCCTTTTTCTTGTTAAAAATAAAAAAAATAATAAAAATTGTAAGTTAACCCATGGGGTCTCTGTCATTTAGTAGGTTGAGTTTCTGATTAAATATTAATTAACAGGTTGAGTATGCACTATTTATCCTGGATAATTACATTCCATGACATTCTAAGATTTATAGGTTTGTAAGATACCCTGATATTTTAAATAAGAGAGCAATTTTTATGTAATGCATCATTTCAAAGATAAATCTACAATATTTTTTTCTTTCTATCTGTGCAACTTCGCACGGTGGGATCCCAATGAGACGAATTTGCCTTGTCATGATGCATCTCACATACCAAATCACCTGACACACACAACACCTCTGCCCAAAGTATGATTCCACGCCATGACCTCAGGGCTAGCAGGTGTGTACATCATTCACCTGAATCACCCAACTGTCTTAGAATGATTCTGTTTGATTGAAATCAGTTTCTGAAAATGCTTGGACTAAAGATGGAATGCATAGATGCAGAAATGGCTTATGATATAGGAAAAATGACAGTTTTACGGCTTAATTATACCATTAATTCACCTCAAGAAAGGGCATTGACAACTCTTACACATGGAGCTGTTTCATTTGATGAGAATTTTTAGTAACTTTTAAATGATAAATAGTCAATCTGGTTTCGGAAAAAATACTATTAATCTTCCATTATATTGACCCATGTTTACGAGTATGAAAAATCTAATCTACCAATGCATTCAGCACAGGTAGAACACTTTCACTCAATACAACCACCTAAGTGCAGTTAAAAGTGTTTCATACCAGTTCATCCTGCTTATTTCACACTTTTATTTCACTACCAAATGCAATTCACCTCTAAAACAGTCTTTTTACAGATTGCATAATTACCATAGTCCGCCAGTTTAACATGCACACGGTCTGTCGCTGTATCACACTGGAATGGAGGGGGCAGGTGCCATACCAGGACATTTTCAGATTTAAGATCTCGATAGATAATATGTTGCTGGTGTAAATATTCAATGGCCTTGGCAACCTATATGAGGAGAGAGATAGAAGAATCCATAAATGTATGCAATGAATATTAAATGTCAAAAACAATGGAATTTGAGATGGGATATATCAACAAAAGTTTTTACAAAAGCATTCATTTATGGCAAATATTACGAGGTACTGACATGAGTGTATCAAGAGTATAGAATTCAAACGACCTAACGATTCCAATTTTATGGCCCACAGATACACTTATTTTCTTTTCTTAATTTTCATTATTCTACACTTTAGTAGTTATCAGCTGTTATCAGCAGTAGTTTCAACATCAACTCTATAAATTTGAAGAGTTTCTTATGAACCGTTACCTAAGAATATTAAAATATTTATGAAGTAAAACATTTTGCTTGAAAAAACAAATGTTTGCTACACAAATAGGTACAATGTGTCTTTCTTTCACCTCTCATTCAGAATTCTTTGAAAATATTTAAGATTTCTATGTTTATCTCCTCAATTAAATACTAAATGCACACATGTTTTGTACATTCTCTATTAAACAAATTGAATTTTTCATTAGATGATATCATAGTTTAGGTTAAATAATTTAAAAATTTAATTCAACTAACTTAATAAAAAGGAAAAAAGATAAAATGGAAGTTATTAACATAGCGGTTACCTGGAGGATGACTGCTTGAAGTACGTGAGGTGTAAGGCGAGCTCCGGATCTTCGGTAGTGCCTGAGAGTGGTGTCGAGGGCCCCCTGTGGAGCAAGGTCAAGCACCAGTGCCAGGGGTCTGGTGCACACTCCCACAAGGGGGACTATGTTGGTGTGGTGGAGGGAGAGCAGGATGTTCAGCTCCTGCCTAGCTGTACAGTACGCCTTGCAAGCGTACTGAAGAGGGTCCCTCTCCCACTTCCCTTGGGCAGCCTGGGGGAAGGGAAAGCAACGTTAACAACACAAATAATGATTCCAAGCCATTATCCTGGCTAGAAAGAAACATTCAACTCAAAAAAAAAAACATTGACATTTGTACATGCTAAAGTGAAATATGTTCTATCCAATCCCATGGGCTTCACTTTGCAGAACGATTTCATTACAAAATGAACACAGTGAGTTCTTTTGTCTCAACCACAGTTTAAACACCTTTGCATCACTTTTAAGGGTTAAAAACTTGGATGATTATGCAAAGGCATTGAAACTGTGGCTGAAGCAATGAAATTCAGCATTAAATATTACAAAACTTGTGTTTGATTCATTAGTGAAATTAGAGTTACATGACGTCGCACCACAAAGAAACCATGCTTGACAGTCTAAAAAGATACTGATTTGTAGTGAAATTTGGAATCTTTCAAAAGTTGACATTAACCCTTTCACTGCTATGAACGTATGTGCTATGTTCACCCGGTGGACTGTGGCTAATGTAGCTCCTACGTTCTGTTGACCGTGTTCGTCCCCTTCCACATTTCCAAACTTTCTCTCTTTACCTGGATTTGCATTCTCCTTAGGATATTTTTAATCTTAATCCCGTCTCAAGGGTGTTAGTGGATAATGATACTCAAGTGTTTGTTGCTGGTTTTTCCGGGCAATAAATACGCTGAATAGTTAGACCCTTCAATTTCCATCGCACAGAGGAAGGTAAGTTTCCTAAGTACGGTCGCAGCAAAAGGGTTAACCTATGTATTTAATAGAATGATAAACAAAACTTGATGTGCCCCATCATAAACTATAAGAATCATTCGAAAAGTAGGTACCGCTTTGGATGAAATACTTAATATGTGGTATTTTTGTTTGGATTTATTTTTACATGAGGTATGCTCTTTCAGAGTATAACTTAAACTACTTTTTGACAACATTTCTGCTGTTTTTGAGGCACTTGTTGCATCTGGAGACCAGATTGTTCATTCCCTCTTCAAAGAACAGCTCTGTCAATGATGACAACCACTACCACTTGATTAATGCCGAGACCTCTTGAAATTTCCATAAATTCATAGCATAGCAAGGAAATTGTGAAATACAGATTCTCACATCAATTTTCTTAAAAAAATCTTCATAGACAACAGAAGACCACTCGCTCCTTGATTGACCATGCACATTCATTCGGTATTTGTTGAACTGTCTTACCTATTTCCTATCCATCCCATCACTGATTGCACTGTCACCACAAATATCAATTATATGCCAAAGAATTTCAGGGGGTTTGAGCTTTCTTGCATTTTGAAATCAGATAACAGACTGTATTTCACAGACTGTGGGATCTTCTATTGACTTAAACATTGCAAACAATCAAAACAGATATGACAAGTACAAGTCCAATTCTCATTAAAAAAACTCTTTGAAAGCCTGAAGATATACCTATTTCTACAAGATTGCTCACTACAAATATGATAACACCGATGACATGATAGCTTAGTGGGTAGAGCTGCCAGGGCACCCCAAAGTTCAATTTGGGGCCAGGTGGTCCCAAATTCAAATCTGGGTGATGCCCCTGGACACCCAAAGAAGCCAAAAAACAAACAGTGAGATTTATTGGCTACCAGAACTTTCTGAGAAACAATGGGCAGTACAGAGTGGGGAAACCTATCACCAAAACCTGAATGTGGGAGTTTCATATGCCACTGGGTTCAAATGCCAGGTAACCTCTACCCTTACCTGTTAAATCAAACCCTGAATGGGCTTAGCACAACCACATCAAAAATTTTTAAATAAATTAAGACAAATCATGAGTACATTTGGAATGTTTTGGGAATATATACTATCTTTATCAAATTTATCTAAACTATGTAATGAGCTTTCCTTTAGCGTGTTCCTGAATAAATAACTGTGGATCCAACCTCACCTTATAGGCAATGAGGGCAGAGGGGCGAGCAGTGACGCCAGGCTGCACTGGCTGCAACATCTTCATTGCCACATCACCCCAAGTGCTGGGGCCGCGAAGGCGACACGTTCCTCGGAAAACAAAACCAAATGCACCACGCCCTAGCAACGCTCCCCTGCGAATGTTCTCGGGGCGAATGAGGAAACGATCACCAAGGTCCAAAAACACCTGTGGAAGCATCAAAGTTGGTCATTCATGCTTGATGAAAAAAAGCCTAAATTACAAAAATAGGGATTCTTAAATCACAGGAAGTTCATAGAAGTCTCAACACTTCTCCGAAGAAATAAATTATTGAATCTTTAGATTGAAAAAATCCTTTATTTAAAACTTGATTGATCCGTATATTAATTTGATTGATGATTAATAAGGAATGACTGAAGTACAAGTAAAGTGGTAAAGTGCTTGGTGTGGAAAGTATTCTTATATGGCTGTGAGACGTGGACCCTCCTTAGGAAAGATAGGAAAAGAATATAAGCATTTGAAATGTGGGTT
>LYUA01001761.1:132703-143604 GCA_002093875.1 Calopteryx splendens | reverse complement strand
GCCCCCCCCCCCCCCCTAAGCCGTCGTCGCTTTCCCGCCGAAACCCCCACCCCATCCCTCTCTCCCCCATCTGCTCCCGTGACCCCCCACCTCCCGAGCACGCCAGCTACGCTCTGATCTTGACATTGGGGAGCCGCCGCCTTGGGCTGAGGACTATTTTTGCGCGAGCGTGCCTAGGGCCGGGGAGAGGGCTCCAGAGTGCGTGGGCCAAGAGGGGAACTGGGGGGAGTGGGTAAAGGGGTTCGGTTGTGTTGGGGTGTACGGGGAGGGGGCCGTAGGGTGGGAGGAGGTATTTTTCCTGGAATCTCCTGGGCGTCTGGGCAAGACACGTGACTCGGGGAATCGGGCGCGGAACAGGGCAGCGTCGTGCGGGGGGTGCGTGCGAGAAGGGTGTATTTTCACTCTCTGCACCCTCCCTCGTGGTTTTCTTCATTCCGGTCCGTTAATCCATTTGCAAGGACAGTTCGTTGCCCCGCGGTCCTCGTGGAATCGTGTTTTAATCATAAGATCCTTCAACCTCATAGCAAGGTTGGTCTTAACTTAAAGGGATCGCCAATATGACTCAAATTAATTGAACGGCCGCCAGTGAAGCCATACGAGCGAGTCGCAAGTGAAATCGGGTAATTCATGAATGCTTGCCTTGAAAAGGTTTGTAGTATTACTTCACATTAGGATTGACAAAAGATTACATTCTCCAATTACCCTGGCCATCACTTATATGCTATGCAATTTCAAGTCCTAAATTATGCGTCTTCTCTTCCAGCAAACTAATTATAACAATGATGACTTTATTAAGGTGAAATTAGGACTATAAGGTTCCTCTCTTACATTGCTAGAGGTATCGCTCAAAATAGTCTGTAGATACTTCGGAGTATTCTCAATTTTAAGTGTAGTAAGTGAGCATAGCACTACAGAATGCTCGTGAAATCTCCACGAGAAGTAAGTATTACGTCAATTGAAAAAGATGTTATGCACCAAATGTTTAGCGATAGTTTAATACACTTATCGTGTATGTCTCGCTGTGTGCTAAGTTGCGAAGGGATGTAGGAGTTTAGAATTCGATTTGTGGAACGAGTGAGATCAATGAGAGATGAGAAGGATCTGAAAAAGACGGCTCCAGGATTGATTCCTTATCTCTCCATCCGTCTGAAATGATTTAATAGACTCCGGCAATTAACACAATTCGTCCGTTAGTGCCTTCAGTCGCATCAGAATGAAGGGGAGAATTAGCGATGCGTGCGCAAGTTCATTTTCGCTTCATCACAACGTGTGAAGGGCCTGGGCAAACTTGGGTGACGCGCCCATCGCGAAGATTCAGGCCATTGTGGAGGGGGAATTTCGGGGGCTGGGAGGGAAGCAGGGGCACGAGGCATCACGCATCGTCCTGGTCGCTCGGCAGGAGGTGGGGTAGAAACAAATCTGATGCACCAATCGCAGTGCCTTTTTTGTAAGTAAGAGGCATCTTCGGCAAGATCTATTTCGACTGCCTTCCTGCCACAATCGCCTCGGATTCGCGTTACCCCTGCAGTCGCCGCAATCCTCGTTGGGAATAGCTTCAGCAGAGACGTGAGGTGATTGCAGAAATGTAGACTTTCACCGGCGAAACGGGAGGGAAAAGGAGAAATAGAACGAACTCCCTAACGAACCCTCCTCTCTAGTCAGGTAGATGGCATACAAAAATTCCTTTCTGTTTCTTCTCGGGTGGAACTCTGAACGTGAGCGTCGAATTATCGAAAAATGCATCAACGGTGGTCTATCTTTTCGCTATTAGCGGAGGATCTTGGATGATGATCATTGTCAATATTATATGGTTATCTTGTTGAAATTAATAGCGGTTACTATGTGATAGCAAAATTTTATAGGAGATGCATAACAATAAATTAAAGTATATGTTCAATTACTTCCAGTGGTAATGTGTTGATAGCAATAAGGATAATCAATCTCTAAAGAGCCATCGTAAGTTGAAATTTTTATAGTGTGTAAGTAGTTTATCTGAATATGGAATTTCAAATAAAGGTATGAGAAGTAACTTTATGTCTTAATTTTCCTTTTTTATCCTGCATCAGACCCCAAAATTATTATTTCTTAGCACTCAAAATTACGTAGAAGTTGTTTTTGCAATATGTTGACGAATTTAAAGGGCCTGTAGATTTACATTACTTCGCAGGAAAGTTGAAATCATGGTGGATTATTAGTTTATGAACTAAAATTTAGTTTATCTATTAGTTTATAAACTAAAAACGGTGGATTATTAGTTTATCACTAGTGGAAAAATGTTACTTTAATATTAAGATTGAAAATAAAGTAACTTCCTCGATCCGTATACGCAAACCTTTTTTTATTCATTGCACATGAGGGAGAATAGGTGAATTGAATGATTTCTCTGATTCACTTGCATTGCTTTCCTCAAATGCTGAGTGTGACGGCTTGCAACTCGTTAGGATCATCAGAGGATGCGTTGATAGACTGAATGACCGTCCGGAAATTTCATATATATATACCTATTAGTTTTTACGACATTTTATGACGTCACCGGAAAATGCAGAAAATTTGTACCCACGGTGGCATGTCGGAGTTCGTTTTGCCATTT
Source organism: Calopteryx splendens (assembly GCA_002093875.1). NCBI lineage: Eukaryota > Metazoa > Arthropoda > Insecta > Odonata > Calopterygidae > Calopteryx > Calopteryx splendens. The sequence goes on along the minus strand of LYUA01001761.1, from coordinate 141,014 downwards.
TCTGTTGTTCCCACAGAACGGAGATCCCGCATGAATTACATTCAATAAATGAAGGCTCCTTGCGTGGAATGAGAAAATTATCACGAGTTTAGCTCTAGGATTGTCAAAAGTAAGACGAGATAAAAGAGAAGCTGTACTTGGTCCACATGCAAACCTATTCTATATGGGACCAGTCTCTGCATTCTGAATCAGAGACCGTTTCCTGATGCCGAAACATGACGTATGCAGACCACGGTGGTTTCCTTTACGTTGCGATGACTGGGCTATGACAATATTATAATAATTTCGAGAGGTTTATGTATTGCGTGCAACACCCTCCACCTTCACTCCAAATCAGGTAGGTATACTAGTACCTCAACTTAATTCCGAGTGGAAATCTTGAGGGAATCCATGATGCTAAAAATAAAGTATAAGCATCCTTAAAGAGGATAGCGTGATGAAGGTAATCTCTTGAGCTTATTAAATATTAGCGCTGGAAGATGCAAGCTTTCTTTGCTATTCTATTTTTGATACATCAGAATGTTATTTTTCCCAACACTTTTAACCCGTAATGAGCATATAAATTTGTAAATTCTTACAAATCATTGATGGAGTACCGTGGATTAGTGCTTAAAGAGGTGAGCACAGAAGCTGCGAAGTTTGGCTCTCTTCCTTTCATCGTCACAATTTCCTGAAATTACAAATCAATGCTTCTTTGCTCGGTGAATCCGTACATATGTATCCATAAATAATTAATTGTAAGGTGTTACTGCGAAGAAGAATGAAGTTTTCATTCGGGCAAAAAAATCGCATTTTTACATTTGCGAAGGGATGGATTTAAAAGAAGGGAAACTTAGTATTTTGCATGAGGAGTAACCTCTTTCAGGGAAATTATTTTATTTTGAGTGGGAATTTCATGCCAAATAAAAGAGATCCAAGATATAGTTTTTGTAATCAGGACTAGAAACTCAATTAGCTAAAAGGCTATTAGAATAAGTCTTATAGCACCGATATCAGTTTATGAGACAGTAAAGCAGGAACGGTCTCGCTTGATTGCATGTAGTTCGCACGGCCGAGAGAATTATTTTTCACCTCGGTCTTTCATCCCGTTAGGATGCCTTGGAGGTTGGCGATTGTCTTCATCGTGCATTTGCAATCGCTAAGCCTCTGGGGTAGCCATTGAAGCGGCTTTGATCACGGTGCTGGGATCAAAATATGTATCTTAATCTGCCTGGTACAATACGGAAATATGAGTCACCTAAATATCTTGCATGTCGTATTAAAATGCCGATAGATCCTTCAAATCGCGGTGAGGGGGTCGGGGGTAGATCGTAAGTAATTTTATTTGCAGAAGAGCTGAAGTGGAAACGGGACGAATCGATTCGCGGAATCGTAACTTCTTTCGAAGAAACATGTAGGTTTTCCTCCTGGAATATCCCATTGTGTTTGCTCGGGCTTTTTGCGATTTTCCAAGCAATAGGCATTCCACGCGCAAATCTGCAAAACAGTTACGTAATCAAGCATTGTGCACTGATGGTTGAAATTCTATTCTTTAACTTCTTTCGAAATCCCGGAAAGGATTTATGGTCCCTTATTTTTATCAGCCAATGATTTCGGACGTGCATTTGCAGACGGATATCTCATTTTAATTTTCATTGCGCAATTATAATGGTTACACAGTCACCAATCACCAGAATTGTGGAATTGACGTGTTTCTCGGTGCATGGAAAATTTTGTGGAGCAAAAAATAATGATATTACTTGATTTTATGCTTGTTCATGGATTGGTTCGTTTCCGTACACAAAATTTATTACATTTACCCTCTTCCAAGTACTAACTATTACATAAATAACATATGGTATAATTCCATAAAACGTCAAACAGGATATCAAGATGCTATGAAAGTTATTCCACGTTTTTTTCTAAAAATTTCCTTTCCAAATGGTTGGAAGGTACTGTTCGTATTGGTAAAAGATGAAAGGTCATGCCGTGCATCATATTCGTACTCATACTCGGTCAATTTGTTATTAGAAGAAAAAATATGCAAATGTAACGTCCGTGTAATAACTAACCCACGATACAATTGTTCAAAGGTTTTCCCAAATGCGGTATAAAATGATTCCTGGCATGTGGAGCGTTATTAAAGCAGGGCATTTAACTCCTGCACTATCGTTTGAAAGCGACTGCCCTTGGGCCTTATTAATTTGCACCAAATGAACGCTTTTATTAGGGCTCGAATCATATCGGCGATGAATGGCAAGAGTCCATAGACTGTTGGTGTGCAGCAAAGTTTAATCAAACTCTTCTCGTTTCTAGTATCATGGCTCCTGGCAATACTCTATAATAGAGAGCCAGTAAAAAGTCTACGTAGTCCCGGAAAGAGCAATTCTGCCGATGTCGGTGCCTCCAATTTGGTCATGTTACATGAATACCTGTGGTGATTTGTGGAATATAGAGAACGTAGTGATTTGAAAGCTTGTGAGAACCGAATTGCTTAGTTCTTATATTTTACTTAATGGAAATCATCCCACTGCGCCCGACGTTCAAGGCTTATTATTCTTTCTGTAATTATTTCTCCGAAAAACGTCAATTAATCCAAATCCATTTTTCTCTTCGTCAGAAATCAATTAAGTTGTTCCCTCGGAATTAGTTTTATATTATCAAGTTAATTAGACCGTTCCTAAATATAAGAACGGCCAAGTACGTGTATCTTATTATTTTAAATAACATTGCTGGCGCTGGTTGCTTTAATACCAAATTAACCCTCCTTATGATTGATGCGTGTATGTTTGTTTTAATCGAATTCTCTTATTTCTCGCTTAATATATTTAGATCTACACGCCTAATGACGTTTTTATTTGCCCACGGACTCATCTCAGGTTATGATAAAAATATTGCTTGAAAATAAGTGGCAATGTTAAAAAAATAATTTTAATAGCTCATTTTTATACGATTTTAATGCAATGTATATTTATCCTATCGGGTATTAATAAAATAATTGATGCCTTAAGAACTTATATTCCCGAATATAAAGGACTCAGATAAATGCTGCATCGGACTTTTTTCTTTTTGTAAATGTAATGCGTTTTTCTGCATAAATCGAAGCAAAATTACATCTACTTGAATTTTCGTTTATACACGATGGAAGGGGTAACGGTTCCACCAATGACATTACTGAACGTCAAGTATACTTTTAAAGTGTAGTTGTAAAATAGCTATAGCAATTCGAGTACGAACAGCTGGAGTAATGCAGATTCTGACAGGCATATGAAAGTAAAATAAAAAATGAATTAGGATAGGCTAATTTTTTCTTGTGGAAAACCTATATTGTTAAAATTATAATAAATTTTATTATAACCAATTACAATAATGGGTGATATCATGATTAATACACTGAGGCTGGCTTCAAAACCTCGCTTGCGTCGTCTGCCATGTACAATATGATATCAGACAAAAAATATTATTTAAGTCTGTAAGTATGCTTCTCAATGCATAATTGCTTTTTTCTAATGTTTCTCATACAATGTCTTTTAATTTGCCCGCCTTACGGACTGAAATTTTACGCTCGGATGTTGCGATTTTTCATAAATTTTATGTTGAACATGGATGCCCAAACTTTCATTATTTGAAGAAGTTGTGCTACCATGAGAAAAATTTATTTTTAATTAGATGGAAACGATTTCGTGGGATAGAAATATAAAATAAAATATGATTATTTCTGGAACAGAGTTGCGTAGAAAACTGTTTAAGCTCATGGTACAAAAAATGACATGTTGAAAATTTAAACCTAATTTTGTAATTGTAAGAATGGCTTAGTGAAATTTTCATTTTCTTGTCTTTGTTAAAAAAATTAGCATTATTCTTCTAATTCGATGTTACGTTCGAGACAGTTAACTCGGCCAATTATGATCTACTGTCTAATACCTCTCCCCTTCGAATCATGAGCTCTCAGTTTTAATTCGCTGGAGTGCGTAATCTCGTCATTTTCAGGTTTTTCTGCATTCCTCCATAGTATCTATTTTTGTATAAAACGTTATTCCCATCAGATCAGGACGTGCAATGTTGATGTCCATTGCTTCCATTTCGGAGGTAATTATGTATTTATATTTTATGACAAAAAATTAATGAAAGGTTGTGATGCTGAAGTTTTTAGGCTCCCAATACTCGGCGAAAATTCATCGCCAAACGCATGGGAATCAGAGATAAATACGAAATATTTACCGTTCAAATGAGGTTACATAATATAAAAATGTTATTACCCCCGTGTCTGTACTAATGCCATGTTCAGGGATTGACAAAATAAGCTAAATAATATCTTCATCTAAAATAAGACTATTATTATTGCTGTTTAGGGATAGGGATATGGACACGAGCGAAAAAATATTGTTTTCCTCTTTTGTTCTCAGAGTTAGGACCGATGATTGGAATTGGCAAGGTCTCAAACTGGCAATGGTGAACTGCTTAATTATCTTTCTATTTACTCTTGTACTACTAGCCATGGTGTAAGACACTATGCACATATTGTTGTAGTTCTTGGCGTAAGCCAAATGGAGAATATTACGGCAGAAATATAGTTTTCAAAGTGAATATATAAAATTCATTATTTTTTTAGCCGGAACAATATTACTTTAGCATATATCCAGATGCATTGATTATTTTTAAAAATCGTGCCTAAAAACGTCTTCCTAGGTTCGAAATTACAAATTTTGTATTTTTCTGGACTGTTAAACTGAGATGAAATTAACTGTTTAATGAATAAAATATATTGTGCTGTGCAGCAGCAGCTAATTTTTTACTTTGATTTTACGACAGGGAATCTCATGGATCGACACAATCTGAAGAAGGAATAAAATAATTATGAGAATGAAATTTTTGATAATAATAAAATAACAGCATTTATTCGACTACGTGTATCTCAATTAAAAGAGGGGGTAACCCTACGGGGTATCAGTTGTATATGAATGGTATAATAGTTGAGGTGCGATGGCTGATGCTTACGCTTCACTACCAGCTTCGACAAAAAATATCATATGCATGCCCCTGCCAGCAATAGCATTTTCAGTCATAAAATAGTGTCACGCATTGAGAACAGAGCGTTCAAACGTGCAGAATCGGATGGGTGCAGCCTGAAATTTACATATCGGATATCACTTAGATAAATACTGAAGAGCAGGCGTGGAGAGCCTGCGGGTTCTTTTGACCCTGATACATACGCGAATCACGTACAATATTGCGCTATTAATATCTTATAGATCGTCCACACTACACGTCCACTGATTACTTGGAAAAAATTATTGATATAGATTATAATCAACAGGATTAAAAACTCCAATTTCACGCAACGCAAATAAAATTTCTTTTTCAATTTAGACAGTGCTGGAGCGCAAAATATCTTTCTTTTAAGCTACAAAATACCTATAGTAAATACCAATCCTTTAGAAACGCTCTTCAAACGTTTATCTCTTGCGATGATCACCGTTTGTTATAACTAAAAAAACGCAATTAGTGATTTTTTTTATCTATGAGAAACCTATAAGTTCCTTAATCGACTATTTTTTTGTTAAACAAACTAAGAACCTTGTCACTAAATTTATTTTCCGAACTTAACACGTTCAACCCGGCGTGGATCACATTCGGTATCATTAGTAGGCGGAGTGACCCACTGGTGGGTTGAGTTCACCTGAGATTCATGTGTGATATTCGAGAAGAGCCATTGGTTTTTGATGAAAAATGACTTGTCACCCTCCAGGTGAATGGTTTCAAGTTTGGTGTTCCACTTTCAGGAAATAGATTATTAAATTAGTAATCAAGATATTGCGAAACGAGGAAAAGTAAAATTCTTTCAATGTTGGGTCTCTGATAGAGTTAATAACTATAGTACAGTAAACTCACAAAATCATTTTTTATTCAGGTTCAGGTATAAATGGAATCAGAATACCGATGATGTGTTTTCTTCAAATATTCTCTGCCTAAAGATGGTTGATTATCACATTCTGGGCAGTACGTTATGGCCTTTTTAGTTCGTTTTGTCGCCGCCTCTCTTCCATTTGTTCTTCTTATTGAATTATAGTATTCTTTGCATCTCTTATGCATTATTCTATTTCTTTAGATAGTCTTATTTCTTTAGATAATTTTCGTTTATTTTCGGTGCCTGTGCAATTTATTCATTTCGCCCAACGTAACAGGTACGGAAATTGTCTGTAGCCTCAAGGGAGTGCATGCTGCATTTTGAAGATGCAAGTTTATAAAATCCTCTGTATATTTATTAGTTTCTGTTACCATGCACTCCAGAATATCATCAGTAAAAAATAACTTTTTAAGTGTTGGAAGGCTTGCGCAGTCGTTTTTTGACACTGACAGTTCTAAATCTTGGCAGTATTTTCCTGGCAAGGAACTTTCCGTGGTTACTGGACCCCACCCAGTGTTTGGTGCTTCCTGAGTTCCTTCATCACTAGATGAATCTGATCTTTCTAAATGATTTGTCTTTGATTCCGACGAATGCAGAATTCTTTTTCGGGACTCACAACGCGAACTGCTTGGTTGGCTCAGATCATCTTCCGTGTCACCCTCAACAAGCTTACCGCCATCAACCCTTTTCAACTCCATATATTCCTCTTCAAAATCAGGGGTAAAATAAGGAGTTACACAGTTTAGTCTAAAAAGAGCCAAATACAGTACAAATATCTTATAATAACCCCAAAGAGCTCAAATCAGTTCACATGTCTCCACAGATATCATTCGAGTATCACCAGTTACGCTCCACGCGAGTTTACAACAACTCGGTCAGTGTTCGCTTTGATGGAGAAAAGCAAAAAAATAACGTCTATGCTCAACAAAATTATAGCACTCTTCACTTAAATTGAGAACTTCATTCGGGCTCTTCACTCTTCATGCAGTATTTTTATGACGTAGATAAGTAACCCTGAAGAACCTGTTCAATATAGAAGGAATAGTCGTGTACTTGGGTATTTTCTAATTTTTCCCGGTCAGGTATACAATGTCGCGAATTCCAGTGCAAGTAAGGCCGTAACTTTTGTGATGAATGAATTATCTTACAATTTAGACAAAGTGTACTCCAATGATGATATGGTCGGCGTTAAAAAAACCACGCGTGCTAGGAATGAAATGACTGATCTAATGTATATAGAATCAGCGGGGAGTTCAGCACACAACGAGCGAGAACTGATATTCGAACTTGCAACTTTATCGTTAGGTACCCAGTTATCGGAATGAAATATAATGAGTCGACAGTAGTGATGCCCCCGTCTCGACTCTAAACCTCAATCACAGTATGTCCAAACGATCAATTTGTGTTCATTTTGATTTGAGGGATAATGCGAATAAGAATCGCAGAATGTAGTCTAGAGCATACGAAGTATACATATGTAAGGTAAGAGGCACAAAAAGTATCATTTTCTGAAACCCTCAATAAGAATTTGAGAGTTAGTGCCATTTTATTTCATTCAGACAATTGTTGCCTGCGAAAAAATTGCAATGGGTCACGCCGCCTGATGCTGAAATTCAGAATATCGGGCTTGCCCGTGGGAATGTGCTAAATCACGTTTAAAAGAGTGTAGACAAAAAATAGCAGGGAATGCGAAAAATAAATTGGAAAATATAACATATAATAACCACACCACCGCCCGTTACATTGCATTTGTCGCCGTCTCTACAGCATGTATGAAAAAGAAATTTTACCTGGGGTTGAACGTGTTAATTTATTATTTTGAGATAGCGAGTTTACCGTTCGCATTTTCATTAATTCCTAGGCTCATTGAATTTATTGAAATAATTCAATTGTAATGATTAAAGGTAATGCATTGTATCCACGACATTTATTTTAAATGAGCGAGCATACTTCGAACCCACAGCATTCCGATTAATGCACGCGATTCGATCGCCTTGATTGGTCGAATTTCGCTCTCTTTCTTCTCTCGGTTTGGTCGTTTCCCATCTTCGCAAAATGAGGAACATTCGCAACCCTGCGTCGCTGCCCCTTCGTGGAGAAGCACGGCTTTCTAAAAACCTTCGGGATCGTAAGATAAATGACACACTTCCAGATACATGACACCTTCGGGATGTTCACAGCTCGGGCTTCCTCTCTCGAAGCGAGAGGCCGCCGCTCGAATCCCGCTGGGACGTGGGCCCGCCGCGGTGGGATCCCGGAGGCCTTCCTCGGCGGTGCCTACGTGACTTGCGCTCACGGAGCGGGGGCGGATGAGATTTTTATTTCCCTTTCCGGTGGGCAACGTGAAAGAGGAGACCGGTGAGCAGAGAAAGAGGAAGGATCCGTACCATTTGGCATGGCGAGTGGACGGGCGAACGGGAGACC
>LYUA01001761.1:97590-111780 GCA_002093875.1 Calopteryx splendens | reverse complement strand
TTGGGAAGATGGTCGCCCGTTTTCCGGCAGCAAGTGAATCTCGTCTTCACGTTATGTTTTGCCAGGAGTCTCGCGATTCTCTCCGTGGTTCCCGCAACATATGGCTGCTTTTTGTGAGATTTCTCTCCAGTGAAATCTCGTAAATGGTGGGATTTAGTTGGCAGACAAGACCTATGAAGGAGTTAGGCCTACCCCTAGTGAAACGTCACTATATACTTTTTCGTCACGGATTTATCAAGTGTCCTCGGCGTCGATATATGCAAGGGCTTTTCAATAAAGAGTAGCAAAGCATTATAATAGGCATAATTTATTGTGCAAAAATTTAATTTAATGTCATATAGTTCGCTTAATGTGGTAAAAGTTTCATTTACTTGACTCCATTATTGCGGTAGCAAGTTGAAACATGTTCAATCCGCCTAGGGCAACTGTTCGCTTTCCACGAAGCTGTTCTCTCCATTAGGGAACAGGGTCACATGGGGCTGTGTCTGGACGATATGGAGGGTGAGGAACACACTTCGCATCAGCCTGCACGCGAACGTATTATTGTTCGGGTATGAGTAGTGATATGATCGTAGTTGTTTCGTCATGAACCTTGACTTCACGACAGAACAATTGACCCCTGACCACTTTTCTCCCTACGACCGATTGAATTCTCGCTCCGATTCCCTGAAACAAAATCCCCTCCTCCATGGGAATCTCACATTTCTCTCCGGTCCTTCCTCGATAATCCGCGAGCGGAATATTGTCTGGGCAGACAATCGCAGATTAGAGGTTTGTGCGTCGACGTGGCGTGAAAGCGCGGGCCAGTGGCAGCTGCGGTGGACGTAGCGTGCAATGGGATGGTGTCGGAGATGGGGGGGAGAGACGGGGGAAGGGGGCCCGTCCTTCCCACTCCCCGCACCCTCTTGTCGACCATCCTACCCTCCCCCTGGTCCGCGAGCACCCGAACACGGAGATCTCATCCCCGCCGTCATCGTTTCCCTCTCTCCCTCCCTCTCCTTCTCCTCTCAATGGTGACCGTACCTACTAGCCCTTCCTCCCACCCTCCCCGCGGCCCGCTCCCCGTAAACTTCCGTCCGCAATCCATCCCTTGCTCCTTTCATCCGCGCACGCCTTTCATTCGAATTTGCCTCTCTATCTCGCCTTCGCAGCTGCCCTGCCGGTCGGGGCCACCATCCAGAGCGACACCTCTCTTTATTCAACCCTCCCCTCTATAGTCCTCTGGGTCCCTCCCTGGCCCTCTTCCCCCTCTCGTGTGCTTGGGTCCGCACGTGGTGGGCTGTACCCGGGAGTCCGTTTGTAATGAAGAAATGCGCGTGGAATTTCTCGCCGGATCCTGTACTTTATCGGTGTTCCTCGTTTGGAATGCTACTGCAGGTACCTGTCTGAGAGTTCGCGTTGGTTCTGTTAAAAAGACGGAGACCCATCAGAATTGTTTTAGCCAATGGAAATATGAATTATTAATGTTCCCTTTTGCATTCGTTCTTTCATTACTTTTTAAGAAGTTGGGTGTTTTCAATAATATTTGAAAAATTAATGGCTTGGGATGAAATGGGAATAAATAATTGTATACGTATAAATAATGTACATTTGGCTTATTCTTAGCACTAAAGTTATTTTCTAATGCTTCATGAATTAGGTAGGCTGGCATTGAGAAATTAATAAGCAGTGAATAAGCATCGTTCTGTGGTTCCCGATAAGCTCCCGAATCCCTTAATTGATTTAAAGTAATATCTGACTCAACTGTCGATAAACTTGACTCAGCTAACGAAGCATCTATGCATTTTCTATAACCAGCTCGTGGCATACCTCTTGAGCTCTGTGGATAGGAAATTTATTTCTTCTCGATATTTTTAATTTTCAAATATTATTTCAATTACATGTCATTCAACTTATCTCCAGCGTCTCATGGGTTGGATGCAAAGCCGTCATAATCACAGTGAACATTAAATTTTCACTGCATTTACGCAAAGGTGTTTCATCAGGGTACAGTTGCGTACCCTGGTAATGCGTACTGTTTTTTTTATAATGAACTAGAAGATATTTTCTGTCGTACCTAGTAGTGAAAGAATAGATCGAAAATGATTCGACTCACTACCGCCTTCTTCCTGACCTCCCTTCAAACAAGTGGTCGATCGCCCTGCCCTTGCGATCCCACTCGTCTCGTCCCCACATTGTGTATAGCGCGAATGAAACAGTCTCTCGCCGCCTCGTTTCCCGCGGCATCTGGCCTTTCCCTCCCCTTTCATCCCCACTGCCGAACCTCGCTTTCCTCGTTCCCTCCTCTCCCTTCACCCTCGATGCTTCTCTTTCCCCCATTTCTTCCACTACTGTCCCACCCCAATCGTTCCCCACACATGGAATCTAATCCTGTGGGTATGCCGAGCGTGAGATGAAACTTGGTGGCTTCGATGTACTCCAAATTCAAATATTCTCAGGCTCCTCTCTTGGTGTACCAGTTGCAACTTCTTCTGATCCCGAGTTATTGCAACTTCTTTCGTTCATCTCCTGAGTTCCCTCTGTTACAATTTTACACATTGACGGAATCCCTTCGTAGTGCTTGAAAAGGGTAGTGATCAAGTTTTTCCTCCTTGTTGAACTCCGATAAGGGTGCTATTCATTGAATTGACTCGTTCTTCCTCGATTCATATCCCTGTAATTCGTGTCTCGACTTACTTTAGGCTTCTTTCTAACATGCAGTTTCAATCTCAATTTCCAACTTTTTCCTCCATTTTGTATTACTTTTCCGTGTCCCGTCTTGGGTTATTTTTATGGCAGCATTCTTTTTGGTTCAAAAACATGACTCAGTTTATGTAAGATGTTTATATCACATTCGTTCACAGTTTTGATCTTGCAACTTGTTAAAAAAAACGACTATCTATGTTAATGTTTATCTTGCAAACTTTTGGAGCATCATGATTTCCTTAGGTGTATGAATGACGAAGCAGTTGCTACAAGCTTTGCACATCTTAGCATTTACATTGATGAAAATGTGCTCGTTACCTTGAGATTTCGACGTGGAAATTCATATCACAGGTCCTTGTTTTTTTCTCTGAAATAAAGAATTCTTGCATAAGCGCTCGATACTTAATAAGGGATGCGTATACTCAGTCTCCCATCACTAGTGTTTGTTCACTGACTGTAGGGCTAGAATACAATATCCATATTTTTGCGGAATTTTCGGAACTAATAATGAGCCACCTTTCTGGAGAGGATCTGGAGAGGGATTGAATAATAGGGACATACGTTACATGGAGAAAATATAATGAATGTGGAGAGCCTTTCGATAAAATCTGGATGGGATAATCTTACAAAGACGAGCTTTACAAAAATTTGACACGAAACAAATTGGAAACTAGGGCTTTCCTGCTATTGATGAATGGGATCGATCGCGTTCCTAACATTTCATCAGAAATGGGCACTGAAAAAATATATTAATAATTTTCTCATCGTCTCTCCGTCTTGTATTTTTTCCAACCCCTCCGCTTTCACCCGGAATATCGGAGTTAGCTTAATGATTCCAATGAATCGGTCGCGTGTCAATTTTGGAAGCTGATATCTTCCGCGCCAACCATGAGATATTATTAACTTTTATTCTCCTCTTCGTGCTCTCCGTCTTTCTCTCTCGTCTTCAAACTTCATTTATATTCTGAATCGACTGAGAATTTCTGGCACCAGCAAACCTGTAGTTTTCCGTGTAATTTTTTCTGTTTATTATATGAATATCGTTCATATTTTTATTTCCAGCTTAAACTCTTGGCATTTGGTGATCAAAGTTTTGTTCAAATGGTTCGTTTATAAAACTATGCTAATAGTATTAAGAATATATAAATAAAACTTGATTACTCTTCAATGGGTTATATTTTTATTAAAATTTAAGCATAAGATTGACTGGTGTGGTATTTTTCTGTCCCCTGATATGGCTGTTTCCCTGGGTATAATGTTTGGTCTGTCAATTTTTCTCGGGTAGTCATCGCTCTCTATTATAAGATTTGAACTTTTCATTATCACATTTCCGTCACTTTTGCTTGAAGTTTTCCATTCTATAAAGCTAACGATATTAACCAACACTTTAAGGAAAGGAAACCGAGCTCATGGCGGTGATTTGTATTGTACATATCAGATACATATTTACTCTTTGATGCATTTACTTTTCTTTGACTTTCCTCGTTTACTCTGTAACAGATCTACGTAATAGTATATAGGAAAGAAGGATCAGATGGATGGGGCAACATGTTGAATCACGAAGCATTTGCAAGGAAAAAATAGAAGGGAAAATAGGAGGAAGGCTCTCACGAGGAAGGCCAAGGGCCAAATACGTTGGCCAAATAAGCGGAAAAGCTCTCAGGGCATAAGAGAACTTAGCATTGGTTAGGGAAAAATAGAGAAATCTCTGTCAGCAGATCTTAGGATTTAAGTAGTAGAAAGGATGATCTAGCACTCCTCGCCATATTTAAATCATATTTCTGAAAAATCCGTGGTAGAAATTGAGATCGGAGACCACAGTCATTAGTGTTATCCTCATACCCGTACTATTGAAGTGTTTAGTGATGGCTTACCTAATAAAAGCTTCGGGTTCAAATTGCAGAGATGGAGAAAAACGATGTAGGTACAACTTTGGATCCTCTGTGCCTTTTTTCTCCCGTGAGATGATACCATTGCCGTGTTTCCCTCCGACCCTCATCCTCTCTTTAGTTCCCGCATTACCCTAATTATCCACCACTCATAGATAATCCAAGTCACATACTTCCCTCGATATCACTTGTCTAGTATTTTGGCGGAATTTTCTAGTATTTGGGACGCAGCTCTCGGAAAGGTGACCGCCCTTCTCTTAGTACTTTATTTAGTACTTAACTAGTACTCTTCTTACTACTACTCTACTTATCTAGTAGTTTACTTAGCACTGAACACTATTTCGGTGCGGCTAATCTTCACCTAGGTATATGCCTACCCCCCCTCTCGCCTTGCTCGTGGTGCGCTCAGTCATTGCTTCTAATTCACTCACTCCCGAAATATTTTTTCGTCCACGCCCTTCCCCCCTCAGCCTCTCTCCTCCTCCCATCGTTCAATTTCCTTTCTCTGGAAATTCTCCTCCCTCCCCTCCTTCGCCCACGCGCTCATCCACTCCCCTTCCCCCGCCGCCTCCCTGCCTCCTCCTCCCTTCCCAATACACCTTCCAGCCATACTTCTCTCCGCACTATGTGAAATCCTCCTTTCTATTCTATGAAATCCTCCCTCCCCTCGGCCTCGAACCCAACAGACTCCGAAAAATTCCCTCTTTTCCTCTCCATCACCTAGTCATTACACATTCCACCGCTTCGCTTTGGCTGGGGGTTGAAGTGACGCGGGGTGGGGGAGGAGGGGGAGTCAGTGGAACGCTGTTTTCCGAGGCGTTTTCTCGATAAAATTACTCATTCAGGAGGGGTTGGGGGGATCGAATGTACGCACGATTTTTATCAAGCTTCTCTCAAATGAGTGGTAGGCGAAGCAGAGGAGGTATTTGATCTCATCTCCTCAAGCACGCAACAGATGTCATGATGTGTGGATTGAATATTTCAAGTTGAGGAGTTTCATGCTCACGACGCATAAATATTTCGGAGGCAGTAATAACATTACACCCCGGAAATGAGGAGCGCGGTAAACCTGCTGAACTATCGACATGTTCGCTAATTTTTTGAGTAAAAATATCCAAATTATCCGAATTAGTGTGGGCGGTCTTTTATCTCGGCATAAAATGCAGATTTTTTTGTTGAGAAAATAACCCAACCTCGTGGGAAAATTATTCGGTTCTCACCATTTCTTTTGACTGTTGAGTGGCAAATGATTACCAAACATACGTAAATTATGAGCGATCAAGCATGACTCATTTTCTGTCTCGAAAATCACGTCACCGCTTCCTCCTAGCAAATATTATTACGCGGGTGCTTAGATGTGCATTTGTACCCTGTAGTAAAATACTCGGCTTATAATTAGAGTATGGTCGGACACCCATTATGGTGAATGCCATATGGTGGCGTAAACATCTTATCCAGGCCTATGTGCGTCCGCTAAGGTGGAATACCGCTAATTTTTACTCCGTGAACTCTAAAACAAGGTGTTAATTCGCCAGGGTACTCGGTAGTAAGCGGATTATTCGCCTCCCGAGGCTTCAACGGATGGCAAAGAAATCGGTGGGACACGCCCAAAAGCGGGAGTTAGTGTGACTTCCGTGTCTGACTAACCTTCCCCGACCTCCCCGGATCCTTCGTGCCCTCTCACGAGCTGTCATTCAGACTTATGGTCCCATCTCGTTAAATTGCTTGGGTTATTGTTATGAATTCTCGGTGGGAAACTCACCTTAAGTAACCTTACTGCAGCGCCTACGAATGAACGTCTTAAATGAAGAGAATGGAAGCTGTATTCCGACTTTAACAGCGTTAATCAACTGCTTCCAGCGACCACTTAAATGGGCCGTGATCTCAGCGGTAAACGCATGCGCCTGAACTCTTGATGAGCGCTCTCTAGTTTTATGAAACGGTAATGGTTTGGGGATTTATTTTGATTGGAATAGGCGTAAAAAACGCAAGGAAATGTTTGTAGCTTGATTGGTAAGCGCTATGCAATTTTTTTGGCGCCGTTTTCATGCCACGACAAATTTAGATTCATCCTTGAGCACACTTTGCTATGACTCGCATCGCAGCGATTTCGTATTCCGAGGGTTTGAAGACGTCCTTCGCGAAAATTACCAGAAGTGCAAAATGTCCATCGCTCTACCTCGTGCGAGCGTATCAGTGTTTCCGATCGTCTTTCGACTCAATGGGGCGAGAGTGATGGCGTCCTTCGGGAACACCACTCGCAGCATTTGAGCCCACTCAGACAGAGAACGCGCGAAGGGCCGTTTCCCTCTCCATCCTCCATTTCGTGTGTGTGTGCAGCTATATCGGCGGGCGGCGCGGCGGCCGGAGTTGACCTCTCCGTGTTTGCTCAAGAAACCATTTACCAAGTGGTTTCCTACTTGGCGGCGGGTCGTTATGAAATGGAACCTTTCCCCCATTCCTCCCCTCTCCCACCGCGATGACGTTTCCCGTCTCGTCTCTCGTTAGCGAGCGCTCCGTCACGTAAGCAGGCGTACCCGAAGAGGCGACGGGCGCCGCCACTTATTGGGAAGATGATGACCCCAAAACCGATGGCCCCTTCCCCTGCTCGCGAACGCTTGAGGGGCAAACTGATAAGCGACTCTTTCCCAAAATTTTTATTTTTTCCCCCTCGCAAATATTCAACCACTTCGCGAAATAAAAGCTAAATCTCGGTCGGATCTCTGCTCTTGATCTCGCAATAGGTTATTTTATATATCGCATACTTTCGTCTAGTTTCCCCCCCCCCCCTTTCATCTATCAGTTCCATGAGGAGATCAGCCGATGCGCGGCGGATAAATTGGTTGAGTTCTTATCGGCTCGTTATCTGCCAAAGGTGTCGGTTGATACGCTTCTCTCGACAAGGCGCATTCACCTTGAAAGGTCGATGTCTGGCTCGCCTAATCCGATGGTTCGTGCACTCGGGCTTCCTATGTTCCTCCTTTCTTTCCCTCGCACAAGTGACAAAATATAGGCGTCCTGTCGAAAACAAGGAAAGGAATGGAAATGAGAGAGAATGTCGTGAGAGAATGGGTTTCACAATCGTTTCTCCCATTCGTGTAATCTAATGAAAGAATGTTTCCTCACGATGGGGTTAAATTTTAAAAGGTGAAGATTCGCTTAGGATACTTTTAGCTTTTGGTCAATTAGCGTTGTTAATTGTGAGAAATCTGGATACAGGGAGGTTGACCCTACGCGTACTCTTGTATTAGTAGCAAACTATAATTAACTAACTAAACCCAATGCTGCATTGTACTGTTGTTTTCCACCCTGCGCCTATATTTCAACATGCCCAAAGCCGTCGGATATTACTTAACTGACAGCCGCTTGATTCAAATTTTGCAGCCACCTTGTCATCAAGTGAATGCATTCCTGGGATGCCTAGCGCGGCGAGTCGCATTGCTCGGTTGAGGGTAGCTTGTCCCCACCGTAAATTCCATATAAACCTCTTCATCGGCGCTCCCTTGATGAGTCTTTTGAAGGTCTGGCAGTGGAAAGGGAGGATGTGCGTAGGTGGGATGGGAGTGTTTGCTTTTTTAAGACGGCCGAGTTTACACATACCTCCCCGATAGCCTGCCGCCTCTTTCCGCCGCACTCCCCCTGACCGTTCGCAGTCTCCTCCTCCACCCCCACTACCCTCTCCGGGCGTATCAGCCACGTGGTGAAGTCAGTAATGGCGCGGGCTCGGCGTTACTCCAGAACCCGACTCCTCATTTCCCTGCCGTTCATTTTGTTGACACTATGGATCTACAAGTCTCTTTCGACCCACTCGAACAGGTAGTATATTCGTACCGATATCTAAGCGCCCTGTCTCGAGCAAACCGATTCGTTCCGCTCCCAAAGCGTTCGAAATGGCGAGCGATAATTTTGGCTGGACAGAATGCACTCGAAATCCATAGGCCCGGCAAACAAACGGAATTCCACGCCGAGAGCTAATCTGGGCATTTCTGGGAAAAAGTCATTTCCCCCACAAACACATTTTTTGGGGGGAAGCTTTAAAATTCTTTATTTAAATCTTTATTGTAAAATTCTATATTCTTTATTCCTTGGTAATTCACAGAATTTATAGTTAATGTTTTCCGGAGGTAAAAGAAAATTCGGAATTAGATAACTCAAGGTAGAACGTCATACATCTTGTGACGTGGCAGCTAGCTTTTATGATCTATCGAGCTCCCCTGCATCGAGCTTGTCAAGGCAAGGGGTGGTACTAATTTTTTTAAACACCTGAAGTTTTCTCTCACTCATAAAATGCAGGGCTAGGGAATTCAGTTTAGTTGGGAACATTAATTCGGTGTTCTATTTGTTTCTTGCGCCATCAGTCATTGGGATCTTCAATTCTACCGTCCCAGGAGATCAGAATTTCTATTCCAAACATTTCCTTTCATCAAAGTACGTTTTAAATCCCTTAAGACTTCAGTTTTCATCTACGAGATTTTTGTAGCCATCATGCTTGTAAAACATGGTGACTCATCATCACCCAAGTTTTTCTGACAAAAACTAGAAAGGTAGTCCTAATCTCGTCCCGTTCCGATGTGTGCGTTAATTTTCATTCCTAAAGCTGTTTTCGATTCTGGATTAATGGCTTTAAATTTTCGGTTAGTCGTTTCGGAAGATATGCCGTATTTTTAATGTTACATTTAATAAGAAAATGTAATAGCGTTTTCCTTGACAGATCCATTTCTTCCCTCTTTCCTTGCTCGATTGCAACAGTTGTAACAAAATCGATAAAATGACAGTAGTTTTCCATTATATTTTTACCCTGACCATATCTGAAAGATAAGTGGGATGTAATGTAAGCCGTACTCTAAATGCTTTCTTCTTCGCTTGAGTCTCCTCTTATTGTAGTTTGCATTCTTTTTTAGATGCAGATTAAAACATTTTCGCTATCAATTGAATCTTAAAGCACAAGATAAAGGAATAATTTCTCTTTGAGTTTAACACTCATTGTTATATTCTCTTTTGCCTTTGCAGGAAGTACACTATGACTGACCCCGCAGTGCTCGAGAAGCTGGAGGCTGGCTTCAAGAAATTGGAGGAGTCCGATTCCAAGTCCCTCCTCAAGAAGTACCTGACAAGGGAGATTTTCGATGCCCTCAAGACCAAGAAGACCTCCTTCGGCTCCACCCTCCTTGACTGCATCCAGTCTGGTAAGTTATTTCGATAATTTCCTCTTCATTATTCCTTCGCACACATTCGAGGTTCAGCGGGAAATGAAGTATATTGGCCCTTCATTAGCATTTCCCGTGTTATCTTATATTATTGAGTAAGTTTGTTTTAACCCTTTTCGTTGTGATGATAAAACAAGTGGGTTCGGAGGATCAAGGTGGGTTCATTGCCAGGGCCACAATGATCTTATCGCTAATGTTTCCCACTAAGGTTAAAAAAAATTCTTTTGTGATAGAATAGATCAAAGGTCACAACAGAAAATGGTTGAGACAAGAGCCAGTTCCCTCGCGATTTACAAGTACTGGGGCAGCCTTTGAGTAATGCATTATCATTCAATAGTTTTTTCTATTATTGTAAAGTTGAAAAACTCAAGTAAATGGATAAATCATAACTTCCTTTACAAAGGATAACTACTGAGAGTTGTGTTTGGAAAAGAGTAACTGATAGGTCCTCTCTGGCTATTATTTACTGTCTTACTAATTCACAAGAACAACTTCGATAAACAGCATAACTGAAGCCGTACCCATGTCTTTACAAGCTAATAAAAGAATTTAGAATGCATTAATAAACATTTGATCTGATGAAAGTTTCTGTCAGAAATTAGTGATAGTCATTAAATTTCAACTAATAATAGATATAATTTTTAACATCTGTAATTATTTATTACATTTATTATATCATTGATAATCCCTAACACGCAGTCGCGAAGGGGTATCCTGGAAGTAGGAAAGCCTTTCTTCAATAATATATAACTTTAATATCTGATTTCTGTTTGCATTTTTTAATTTTTTGAGTGAACATTTTTCCCCGAAGTTTTTTTTACTCTATTTACTCTTATACAATAGGAACTTGGCTGAGTGATTTACCAATAGGGTTTTTGATAGAAAGGTTTCCATTTAGTTTTCTGCCAGCTGATATTTAAAAAAATTACCAACGTATTTATTTTAAGATAAAATTCTTATAAAAATATTTATTGTACTACGGCTTAATTTGCATAGGAATGTGATTTCGTGAGCAATTAAGCTAATAAAAATATTCTGTAGTAATAGATGAATAGAAACTCTTATTTCTCTGTCCTTCCCCTCAGTTTCCCGAAACGAACTGCTATGGCCACTATAATTCACTCCGGAAACCGTTGAGTGATGTCTGAAGCAAAGTTCAAACGATTTTAAAATGTTCGGAACTCCTAACGGAACATCGCCTCTATCTAGATATATGTCCGTTTTTCCACCGACGTGACTAAGGAATGCAAACATCTTTCAGCTATGTCGGTACCAACTTAAGTAGGCTAATTCCGTAGCTGGGAAGGGTCTCTCGAAATTAAGAATGCTTTTCAAGTAGAGAATTTAAGCTTTAGCGCTTAAAAATAGATCGCGGGGATGCGTACCTTTGTCTTAGTGGGTCCAATCTTGATATTTTGGAATTTTCGGCGTGTTCGTATATCTGGGTGCTTGATCTGGTGACACACGGCGCCGCGGCCTGAGGCACATTCCGTGTATTGCACCGGATGGCACGCCTAGGATCATGGGGAGAGAGATAAGCGGTGGGGAGTGTGGGGAGTGGAGAGACGGGACGAGGAAGAGATCGCCCTCGTTTAAAATCATTCAGGGTGTCTACCAACCGGGAAATCCGCAAAAATATCGGGAATTTAGAAAAACCAGGATTTTTATTTACTGTCCTGTATAAAGACTAAGTTAAGATATAAATCATCGTTCTCTGATCTACCATATTTTCAAACTCATCCCATCATCATTAAATGGCTGGAGGAAAAATATGTAATTATATGTGTCTTTAATGGAGTTAACGTGTCATTGTTCCGGTAAAACAAGACACTACTATATCAGCGATCTCCAGACTCGTCGTTGATAGTGACGGTCTGGCGACAACGGAAGCTGGTTGAGACCAAAACAACTGATGAATAGCCGATCATAGCTGTTTGTCGCGAGATTACGTGATCAAGGGTTTTTTTTCCGATGGGGTGTTCGCACTGAATCAGATTTTTCAGAAAGTAAATATTTCCACCACCGTCCGATTTCCGTTTCCACCAAGTAACGGCGGATACCTACAACTTTAGAAAGTAAATAGTTAAGATAATAAATGAAACTGTGCAAAAGGTAATATTTTAAATATTTCCGTAGTCCTCATAGGTTTACTTAGACATATTCGCTGCGACTGACGCCGTCCTCCCGGTCGTGTCCAAGGAACTGGGTAACGCCGATTGGCGTCATATGCTGTGATATCCCCATCATTTTCACGTTTTCAGCTTTCGTCTGTGGACAGATCGGATATTTCAGCAGCGTTAATTCCTGATACGTTTCCCATTCGCATCTGGCATTAGGTAGGAACTTTTTTTTTAGCGGAGAAATTGTCTTTGGCTGCAATTTATTATTTCAAGTTAAATAAATCAAACAAATCAAATTCAAGAAACCATAAGCCAGTTGGTGCGAATATTGAGAATTGTTGTTTCCTGGAAATCACTAAACGTATTACCTAAGTTTCTGTCTGCGACATTCCGCTGAAGTTCGACTATCTACCTACTGCTATATACATACCCCTATAAGGTGATCTCTAAGCGGAGGACTGGCTACAATCCATCTTAAGTATCGAGGAGTAGGATTTGGTCGATTACCAACATTTCGGTAACGGGAGCCTATAACTAGTCTTTTGTTATGTGGATCAAGTTTTTGATATGCGGATCCATTTTGATTGATTTTCCGTTAGCCCTTTACAGAGACTGGGGTAGGTAAGCTTATTAGGTGAAGAAATGCAAGCTTATGTGGTTGTATTCCTCAAATTGAAGTGTTGCAAATTTTGGTACATCAATCGAAACTTAATACTGTTGGCGATTTCGTCGACGTTAGCCATGTAGTAGATTCATGGCTTTTACTCTCGAGTAATCCCTGTCACGTTGCAATTTGAATGTTCATCCCTTCATCGAATTCTAGGGATTTTATGTTGGAATCAATTCAGCACTCTTTACATTTACGTTAATTGGTTGTTTGTTGTGAATTAAATAAGAACGTGTAATTGTCTCACTAGTGAAGTAGGTAACCGAAAGAATTACAAAAGCACGCTTTAAAAAAAAGGGAAAACTTAGTAAAACCAACTTCCTCTGCGTAGGCAGGTATATTTCGACCGTGGAGGGTGGCCAAGGAGTGGAAATTATGCGAGGGCCGAGTGGGGGTATCCCTTTCAGTAAGGGACGAGCTTCCAAATGGAAAAAATCCTCGGTGGGAATGCGAACGGGGGGGTGAGGGGTAGGAGACCCATCGTTACGGGGGCCTGTAAGTGAACGCTCTCCCGTCTCACCGTCCCAATCCTCCCTCCGGGTGACCACGTCCGGACGCGCGCCGTTGCCGCACCAGCCTCCTGGAAATTCAAGCGCGCTCGCGTGACCGAGATGGTGCACTCGCTCGCAAATACGAAATAAAAGGGGGGAAAAAAATTACGAGTTGCGAGTTGACGGATTTCGCCTGTTAGTTCTAATTCTCGCGTTGGGACGTCGTATTAGTCCCTTCAATTAGAACGGTTCTCGAGTCTCCCGCTTTCCTCCCTCCGTGCTCTCGTCCCTCGAATAAGTCGCTCACCCATCACATCACTCACTCCGTTCGGGTTACTATGCGAGACGAGTCGAAATATGCTCCGTGGAAATCTTTAAAAATGTCCGCTGATTATGCATTCGCTCTGGTGTTTTTAGTTCACGATGTCGTCCATTACCTACCAATTCTCCCATTTCGAGCTCGGTGCCATGGGAATTTGCTGTATATAGCATAAGCACTATTTTAAAGTCTTGCTTCAGATTCCTCGCGTAGATTTTACGTTAGTTTATGGTCACGGCGATGTAACTGGCATTAATTAGCACAATGCGTCCTCGAACACAATCGACGCTGCCAGTTTGCTCAAACCTTCAGTGGCATAGAAAGCTTCTACTCGCATTGAATGCCTCGGTCTCCACCACGGGGTCATAATTGAATATCGACAAGGAACTGCATCCCAGCAAACAAAAACTTAAAGTCGTATGACTCGCGTTAAAATTTCTTTCCGCGGAAATATGAGTGAATATTTAACGCTTAACCTTTTGCGTTTAGCTTTAGTTTGCATCGATGCTGCCAAATACAAGCGATGGCTCATCGGGGATCGCTAAATACACCGGGAAAGTCCTCTTATCGCCGATAATGAATCTGTGGAAATGGGTGTTAGTCGAAGGAAATCCATCGGCACTGCATTTGGAAGCATTTACAGTTGAACGAAAGGTGGAAGACGTTACCCAAGAATCCGTGTTAAACGGCGGATTTTTAAACCTTCGCGCTGGCACGTTCTTTTTTTTTAAACTGCAAGCATCCGCCTCTCTGCAGTCCTTCAGCGAGAGAGGACTGGCAGACTTCCATTCGGGAGTGGCGGGGGTAGGGGT
>LYUA01001761.1:82231-94301 GCA_002093875.1 Calopteryx splendens | reverse complement strand
GGGGGGGGGGGGGGGGGGGGAGGGTTAGGTTAAGCACGGTAGCCGACGATCAATGGGGGAACCGGCAAACTCACTCTTGTGTTCGGGGCGGGGTAGGGAAATGGAGTCGAGAGGAAATTGCCGTTTTCCGGGACGTCCAGACGAATAAGACGGGGAAGAATGCTCTTCGGCCGATCGAATCCCAGTCTTGTTTAATGTGGGAATAAGCTGTCTGGGGCGGGAGGGAGATGATTGAATGGGGTGTGGGCGAGGTCGGCGTCGGGAACAATTGAACAACCCGATGGGGTGGCTTCTGGTGCGGGAAATCTCGCGTCTCCTAGGGGGCTTTTTACGTTCCGTTCCAGCAGTAAGTTTTGCGTAATCTCGATGCAAGCTGGCGAGAGTTTCGGTAACCGACTGTGCTATTTCTCCACGCGGAAGATGTAACTGTGTGACGTGGACGCATGCGGAAATAACTCCGTGAATACTTGAGCATATGCAGAGATATAAAAAGTGTTGGTTGAAAACGAGGTCTGTTAATGCCTGACGTGAGTCGTGACATATGGAGTATCATTGAAACGAAAACTGACGAGTTAACATTGTAAAGCAAGGCAAGTGAATTACAGTAAACTTTTAAGTACTCGCCCTTTCGTTAGCAGCATATTAATATTCTAATCTGGCGTTGGGGGTAAAAGTTATGCCTCAGAAGGAATTCGGTTTTAATACGTTTGCTTGGAATCGGCATAACCAACTACAAGACTAATGGCTAGAGTGGATCCTGGCAAAGGTTATTGATAAATATAATGACTTAGAAATGTTTTTAATTGAATGGATAGGATAACTATTTTAATATCTCTCCGTAGCGTTTCCCTTTACATTGTGCTTAAAAGTGTGCCTCCGTAAAGAAAATATGACTCTCCTGTTACGTGTTTTTAAATTATTTATTCCATTTATCTCACCAATTGTAAGTAATACTAGTCATTATTATATGCCATGGTTTTTCAAGAGGAATCTGCGTATTGCCTGGAGGTGATAGGGGGTACGGAACATTCTTCTAAAACGTATACTCTTAGACCCTGAGTTACAGATCTATGGCAACAAAATATTTTATCGAACACGTTATGCAATTTCCAAGACAATTCTCAATTTTCATGAGCGAGATCATTGATGAGAAGTTCGTACACTTGCCATGTAACTTTTGTGGATTAAAAAATACAAATCTATATTTATGGAAATTATTAGGTAATTTTTTTAAAAGAAACATTTGGCTTTTTTAGGGTTACCGTGTCCGCGGTATTCTTCTGTTTTGTTTTCTTACTATACTGACTTTATTTATATTTACAATAAAAGAAGAAAATTAATGTTTGCCGTGTGTCAGAGCATAGTTTTCCTTTTTGGTATTTTAATCTACTGGTGTTCATGATAACGGAGTTGGATTTTCACTATTCGTTAACTAAAGATTTTTAGATACTCTTCTCCTACATACACTCTGTCTGTATAAATGAGTATTGATTGGAAGTGTTGAAACTGAAAAAATGCAACAGCTAAACTACATGCAAATATTGATGAAGGAATATGAGGAAATGGGTGGAGAGGTACATATTGATAGATATCGAAATCATGGGATAAAAAAGAGAGTTTTGAGTAAATGGAAAAGTGAAGGCGAGAAGGTATGAGAATTAAGTAATATACTAAGGCAAGAAACCAATTAAGCACTTGGAATTACGTTGCAAGTGAAATAAATTGACGGGGAGGAATTTTACTATCGCGAGGACATTCGAATAAAAAATTGTAAAATAGTTGTGAAGGGGTTGAAAATGGAAAAGATTCAGCTGTTTTTGATAAAACATTATTTAATTACCAGAACCCGAGGATATTTGGTGAGAGTAAGTTGGAGAGGTAAAGTAAAAAAATACCTATATGAATCAAGCAGGAGTTGAAGTACAAACATATATTTTAGAAGTAATGGATATTTGACGATAAAAATTAAATATTTTGTTTCACTGAATGAGCGTAAACTTTTTGCAATGAAAAATTGAAATTGGGTGAACATTCATAATTTGTAAGATAAAATTTCTATTCTAAAATTCCATACATATATAAATATTTTTAACAAGGTTATGGCTGCTTATGTGGCATCCTTAAACGCGATTTTTGTACTCGCTTGCTTTTTTTATGGGAAACTCGTGTCCAATAATGGAAAAGGTAAAATCGGGGGAGGGGTTGGGGGGGTGAAGGATGGCGTATTTGCCTCGGGGGTTCCCTGTGACACGTTTCAGATCGTTGATCAGATCAATGATCTTGAGACATCCAGGCCTCGTACACATTGCGGTCCCTGTAATTTCCTTCGCGAGTGTCAGCCCAGTCCACCGTGGACTCCCGTGGGAAGTGATAGACGCGGGCTCATGTTCCAGCCGGTTCTTTTTTTCGAGTGCACGCGCGTACAGTTGCACGAGGGAAGGGGGAGAGAATGGGGTCGGTGCAAGAGCTTAGGAGGTGTGAATGCACTCGCTCTTCCCTCGTTGATTCCCGGTTCAAGACCCTTGTTGAGGTGGGTCGGGTGGCCAGGTGTCGGCTTTCAGCGCCTGCTCTCTTGCACCGTTGCTTCTCTTCAACACGCCTGTCTGCAGTTTCCTTTTTGCATGCCGCTCGGAAGCCGCGCGGGAGATCGCATTGCCTTCATTCACCGCGGCTCGCTTCAAACTTACTTCCCGACTGCTCATTCAGGACGGGGAATGAAAATCGCTTTCGTAAAATCAGGTGGCACATAATTAGTTTTAGTGCCAATTACTTAGATTTTTATTCTGGATGCGGGATTCCGTTTTCGGCATTCTAGTCATTTGTTCGGTAGAGAAGGGGGCCCCCTTTCAGATATTAAATTAAATTTTGTAGAAATTTATTTCTGGAAATTATGTAATCTTTCTCAAGTTACATATTAAGTACAATATCTACAGGTCATAATACAACAAATGGTAGATAACCTTAATTGTCAGTAAAATAATTTTCCGCTCCTTGTATTATTAGTCTATAATCTACCATGCGGAAAACTCCGAGGATGTGTAAAAGGCCTTATTATGAAGCAAATCATTTGAAAATATTTTATTGAAATTAATGATTATGAATGTATGAAATTGAATAAGCAAACAGACCTCATCTTAATATTGTTTTTAGGGCAAGTAGACAAGTTTCGTAAAATTTCTCGATAAGAAAGCGACCATCGGCAATAAAACTGTTTTATGCGTCTTGTATTTCATTCTACCCTGCATGAGATCTCGGTCATGAAGCGGGTAGGTAGTGTCCAAACAATAATCATGGAGGATGTGTTTAAATCATCGTTGAGAAGGAAATATCCGTAGCCATTTTTATAATATTTACTCACCTCACAATTCCTTTCTTCAAATAAAATATTTTTACCTTTAAATGTCTACAAAATCATTCAAAATAAATACTGCAAATCGAACTCACGACAATTAGACCTGTAATGGGCTGAACCCTATTGTGGAGTAGAGAAATTGACGAAAGAAGGTCGTACATGAACGCGTTAAATTTGTCTTGTTCGCATTGTTAACCCCGAGCGTATACGCCTATGCTTTGGCTTCCATTGGAGTCGACTTCCAAAGGATGTGCCAATGTCCTTTCATTTCCAAGTTATTTTTGTCGGCAGTGGAAGGAAACCTTTCACGCGCTCCTTCCCCATTAACGTTATGGTTTGCTATTATCGATTCGTATGTGATGTGATCTTCCCAAGGGGTTTCTTCACTAAGCGGTAAAAGTTATTTCGGAACTTGGAAATCACCCTTGAGCGCTGTACCCCGGTTCTGTGTGCTATTAGGCAAAATCATGCCCATTATTAACCACGTTTGAAAGCATGTGGGAGTCTCTCTCTGGGCTGGTATTTCATCAAAAGAAGAGTTGCCTTCATATTCTCCTTCATGAAAATCCTACCTCGAGTTAGACGTTTCATGAGTAGAAAGAACAAGAGCAGTCTGTTTTCGTCAAATAACTGACAGAAATGAGATTTTGCACAAGATATCTTTAGTCTGGGAAAACAAGAAAAGGATGCAATCATGGATGCAATGTTAAAAATATTGTTTGGTATCAGAGAACATTTGTGATTAATGACTCAGGATTTTTATTCCAATTGTGTGCACCCTTTTTAAGCTTTAAATTATTCTGGCTTAAAAAATGAATATTCATGTTCATAAAAGTTAGTCGTTTTGAACCTTGCCTTACGATTCCTATGTTTATAGTTTACTTGGTCGAAGACGGACGATCCGGAAAACACTTCCAAGAGACATTGTCCCGGCAAAGAATCATAGTCACCCCATCGAACGCAGAATTGCAATGAAGTGTTTAGGTGGGGACCCAGGTATAATCTAGTCCTAGAAACTGGGAAGACTAAAGAAATTATAGAATCAGGAAAGAAATAATGGAGCTACATAGAAGATAAGAAGGGTATCTTCACTTTTCAGTTAGGAAATTTTTCATTGTTACTACAGCAAGGAGCCATTTTGTTTGTCTCTGTATCATTATATACTAGACATATATATACTTCTAAACTATCTACCTACCATTGAGCCTTGGATGATGGATGATAATAGTTTGGACCACTAGAAAAGTAGTCATTTCATTAAATAATGCTGATTTGTAAAACTTTGTTGTTTATAAAAAAATTATGTCAGGTACTAAATTATAAGCTCTAACTATTTTAGCCCGATAATTGTAAATATTCTTCTCTAATTAATTCAATATTTTTCTCTAACATGTCAGGTCTGGAGAACCATGACTCTGGAGTTGGTATCTATGCACCTGATGCTGAGGCATACACCGTGTTCGCTGACATCTTTGACCCCATCATTGAAGACTACCACAGTGGATTCAAGAAGACCGACAAGCACCCACCTAAGAACTGGGGTGATGTTGACTCCATGGGCAACCTTGACCCAGCTGTAAGTTCTGAATTTCATCATCAACTTCCTCTATGACAGGAGATTGCATTCATTCCTTCACAAAATTTTACCCTGATGATTTTAGAATTTTAAACCATAAATCCAAATTAATACCATTTGGCAATTTAATGGAAAGCTATGAGAAAATCTTAGCTATACATATTTACATGCCCTCATGCTGTTCCCTTTTGGTGCCAGCAAATTCAAAATAGCCTGGTTTTAAGTTATGCCAGCATATGTTTGCCCGCACCCCAGGCCCAGTAGGTAACAGTTATTTTAATATACATATTGATGCTCCATGGTGCAAAATTAGTTATATCAATAAAAAAATTGGTATGGGTTCCTTTATCATGCCTTCCTAATTGACTTGCTCAAGCTTCATTAATGTGTGGACAAAGATTTTTTTATGACTGCAGGCTAACCACTGACTCTTAAATTAAACTTGGAAACTTTACTTGAACTTGAAACAGTAAAAGATAATTGGTTGTTTCCATTATTATAAATGCTTCAAAATTGAGGGGGTGGTGATATGTCAATTTTCAAGTTGTTGGAAGAGTCTAGTTTTTGTGTCCTACAAACATATTTATTCATTGTGGATTAAGGCTAGAATATCAACTTACTAACTTCCAAATGTAGCATTTTGAATGGGCCAAAAGTGGTTACAATTCCATACTATATTTATTAGGATAAAAGATTCAAGTAATCTTCCTGGGCATGGATTAAGTGTTTAAGTTGGAAAGAATGAAGAAGATATTAGCAATTAAAATAGCCCATTTGTCCTATGGAAGAATAAAGTGGCATCAGCTAATTGATGCAAAAAAATTTTAGGATATCAGTGTAGAAAAAGTAACTGCTTACTTTCTTAGGGTACGTACACACTTTTTTTACGCTTTTTTCCGGTTTCTTTTGGGAATTGGCTTTAGTAATTTTCAGTTGCTCTAAAATAACTAGGAAAAATAAGTCAATGGATGACTAGGTGTATTTTTTGTGCGCTTTTCATCTAGTTGATAAGTTTTGTGTAGCTGAATAGAATGGAAATTTACTCTCTCACTGGCCACTTTATTGGATGTAAGGTTGCCACTTTATTGCTATTCACTAAACAAGTGTAATGAAATTCACTATCTACTACATGTGGCTAGTTAAAATTATTAACTACAAAGCGTATATGAAGTTGGCTATGTTTCCCATGAGTTTTAAACTAGAAAGTACATAGGTATTTATACAAAAAGAGTTTATTGTATGCATGAAAAGGAGTTCATTTTATGCATGTAACCAGAAATCAGATGTGGTTTTTTTTAATCTTGGCCAAGGAATATAACTTTTTCACAGCAAATATCATGTATCTATTGTAGTAGCAGAACTTTTTTTTAAGTATAAGTGTATAGGTAATAAAAAGGCAAGGATTCAGTAAGATCTGGAGCCAAAAGACAGACAATGAAATTTTTCTTGGCCCATATTTATCAAAGGAAAAAAATGAATTAGGGTCATTAATTGTCATATTTACTCTTCTAAAGAAAATATCTTATAGTTTAGTCTTAAAGGTTGAAAATATGCTAATATGCTACTTGTCAAAGTTATATACAAAATATGCAAGTTTTCTTATATGATATAAATCATTTGGTTCTCACAAAATGACCACATGTTTCAAAACAAAATCACTTATGCTTTCAGGGTGAGTATGTGATTTCAACCCGTGTGCGCTGTGGTCGCTCCATGGAAGGCTACCCATTCAACCCCTGCCTCACCCAGGCCCAGTACAATGAGATGATGGAGAAGGTCTCCACAACCCTCTGTGGGCTCAGTGGAGAGCTCAAGGGTAACTTCTACCCCCTTAAGGGCATGACCAAGGAAGTCCAGCAGAAGCTCATTGATGATCACTTCCTCTTCAAGGAGGGTGACCGCTTCTTGCAGGTGAGATTGGAGGTCCTTGTGGCAAATTTCCATTTGGTCTTGTCAAAGAGTTGAATTGCATTTCTTTATTTTGTCTTTTTCCTTGGTGAGAAGTAAATCTTGATATGGAACCAAGGAAAATAAATGGCATCTGTATTTAGAGGCATTTAAAAATGTCTATTTTCTCTGTTAACGTAATTGTTAGAATACTTTTTTTTCATATCCAATTGGGACTTAAAATGTAATCATTACTACAATGCTATGGAGTAAAAATCTCAATTTTATAAATTAATCTATTAAATTAAACAGAAATATTGTGTTTGGATAAAAAAATATTCAGCCTATAATTTGACAATAAAGACATTTGGAAATTGAAATGTTTATGGTAGCATTTCAGGAAGAATTAATTTAGGGATGGCACTAGAGGTGGTTGTGGTCGCCTCTGTCTCACCCAAAATCCTATTGCCAATTTTGGAATACTTACATCTGTGAAAAATGTTTTCCTCTTATTACTTTCTTGGCTAAGGCAGTATCTTGATGTCCCCCAACATAGTTATTCACTACTGCACTGTTCCTATCTCTGACCAAAAGCTTGCCATACTTGAATTCATGCCTTATCAAAGATAGAATAGGAACACTTTAAGTTAGAATAACAGGGAAAAATGGTATTTAAATTTACATTGCATGTATTGCTTCCATAATATTTGATTATGATATAGTAAGTAAGTTTTATGTTTCAAATTGTAAACTATGCATTGACCTTCTTATTGAGAAACATAATTTTTTACACACAGGCTGCCAATGCCTGCCGTTTCTGGCCTGAGGGGCGCGGTATCTACCACAATGAAAACAAGACTTTCTTGGTGTGGTGCAATGAAGAGGATCATCTTCGCCTCATCTCTATGCAAATGGGAGGTGATCTGGGCCAGGTTTACCGCCGACTAGTCTCTGCTGTCAATGATGTTGAGAAGCGAGTTCCTTTCTCTCACAATGACCGCCTGGGTTTCCTTACCTTCTGCCCATCCAACTTGGGTACCACAGTGCGTGCATCTGTTCACATCAAGCTCCCCAAGCTGGCTGCCAACAAGGCCAAGCTGGAAGAGGTTGCTGCTCGCTTCAACCTCCAGGTATGATATTATTTTCACTTATAGCCAAAGCAAGAAAAAAATATGTATATGCAGTTGCTTGAAGAGCTCCACTAAAGCTTGGACCAGATGAGAAAAGTACATATTTGTTTAGAACAACATTAAACATATGTATTTGGCAATTCACTCTTCAAGGCTGAACTAAACCCATCTTTTTCCAGTTTCCACCACTGAAATTAAGCTCTCTCTCATTGGTTGCTACTTTCTTTTTTGCCTTTAGAAAGACAAAGGATAAGTTTTAGATATTTTTCTGATCTTTACACCTTGACTCACTATCCTTTTCAATGGCCGGTTATTAATTTTGGTATTCCCTGTGGTCAAAGTTAAAGGTGGTGGAAATTTTATTATGTATTATTATTATTTGTTAATGACTTATCATCTTTCTGCCAGAAATTATTCAAAACTCGCTCTCAAGCTATTCAGTGTAGAGAATTTTTTTCTAATGATGTGCTAAACCATTCTTAAAATTTTTTATTAAATATAATTGCACCATTATAATAGTGGCTCATATATCTTTTATCCACTTAAGGTCCGTGGCACGCGAGGAGAGCACACGGAAGCTGAGGGTGGAGTGTATGACATTTCCAACAAGAGGCGCATGGGTCTCACTGAATATGATGCTGTCAAGGAGATGAATGATGGAATATTGGAGATGATCAAGATTGAGAAGGAGCTGTGAGGTGGTTGACATGACCCCACTGCAGGCTCCCCAACCCCTGCCTCTCCTTCCACCTCTTCATGACACAAAATACATCCTTACTGCTCATCCCAAAATTGACTGGGAGTCATCCTAAGAAATGAACAAGACATCTTAAGGCCCACTCCTTCCACCTCAACTTTTCCTCACTGGACCTCGTAAAAAATCTGCCATCTGTGAAGAGACTCTGCTACTATCTTTGAGGCGTTGACTTGCATGGACAGTGAACCATACCTGAATTCCTTCATCGTTGTATCCTCTCCTAAGGTCAGAAGTTCTGCCAGCTTTGAAAGACTTTGCTAAATGTCAGTCTATCAAAAGTATCTCTTCTATTAAGGAGGGAAAATTCCATTAGTGCACCCTGTTATGTTGTTCTCCATCTGCAACTCAGGCTTTGGGTGCCTTTTACAAGTGATATGTACTTCTATTAAATGAAAATCTTGAAGATACATCCTTTTCTTGTGCTCTACATTTCATGGAATTAAAACTGTATCTACTGGTTAGTTGAGAGATGCTGATTTCAGGAGTCTCAGGTTCAACAAGTTTAAAATCAGTGGTAATGGATGCCTTCATACATCTTGGAGCTTATTGCTGACTTGATGTAGCACAATGACATGAACATCCTAGTGCTATATGAATTGGTGTGTAATGATAAATATGCTGTCGTAAAATAAAAAAAATTGTAACTGAATGAAACTGGCTGTTCTCTGGAGAGTGCAAGTTCAAATTCATTGTCATGATGAGAGGTTATTGAAAACCATTTAACTGAGGGCATTTTAATACTCTTTTTGTGCACTGAAGGATGTGGGAGAAACTGGGAACAATGTGGGAACTTGTAATCATGATGCCGGGGTAAAACAAAATCTGCTTTTTGTAGATTTGGGGAAGATAGTCCACCATTGGGAAATCGGATAGCAGGTTTGTAAAAACTACTAGTCACAGGCATCATTATTAAGGTGAAGTGGCCTTGTAGGCCTCATCCTTCACAATGTGTTTGGGGAGAAATACCTTTGTTGTTTGTTGTGAGAAAGAATGTTGTGTGCATTGCATGGAAGTGGTGAATGTTGGGAAGGAAACTGGAATATATATTTTTTCCTTGTTCCACAGAATGAAAGAGAAAAAAGTAGGATACAAAATAATGTAATTCCTTGTGGGTTGTTTCTTGATGGAATTCTGTACTTCAAGGGTGTCTACCAGGAAAACTATTTGAAGGATGGGGCCACATTTACCACTGCGCATACGTTTAAGGCCACTAGTCACAGAAGAGATGTATTTTATTTCTTATTTTTGTTTTTCAGTATAAGAATGTGCACAAAGTTATATGTAAACCATTCCCACTGCCGAAGCAGTTGGTGATATTTCCATTATTTAAGGAAGCAGGAATCAGGAGGAAATAAATATATCGACCAAAAAGGAGTTGATTCATTCATCCCTGCATAATGGATTATTTTGAGAAAATTTTGTTGTGTTCTCATATGTTGATTGCCTTCGACCAGAGGTATCATTTTAAGAGGTTGAAAACAAACATTTTTATTATGGGTATCACAAATTATTAGAGATAAAATTTGAAAATCCTTGCAAGGATGTATTCACCCCATGCATGCATAATAATAACAATTGTTTTAAGATTATGGTGTGGGCATTAAAAATAAAACTCCCTACTAACAAATACCATAGGCATATTAAAATCACATGCCTAGTTTGATAAACTGCATGGTTGTTTTTTGAGAAGTAATAATTAAGTAGACATACATGGTGTAAGAGACTGAATGCCACACAATGAGTAGGCAACAGCAGGATACCATAACTGATCCCTTT
Organism: Calopteryx splendens; assembly: GCA_002093875.1. Lineage (NCBI taxonomy): Eukaryota > Metazoa > Arthropoda > Insecta > Odonata > Calopterygidae > Calopteryx > Calopteryx splendens. The sequence goes on along the minus strand of LYUA01001761.1, from coordinate 83,823 downwards.
TTGAAACTGCGAGCTGTTTGTGATACTGTATTTCACCTTGAGGCATACATGAGCCTTATTTGACTGACCCTTATTCTTGTGTTCACTTTAACCATCACAGCATTCACTAAGCCACTGGAACATAGTATGGGTAGGATGACATTGCTATGGAAATTTTTGTTTATAGACACTATTTCTTTCTCTTTTCCATTTACTGGACTATGCACCAGGTGAGTTCTCCAATTAGTCCAATAAAATGTGAAAAAGGAAGCCCTTGGCACTCATTTTTACTACATGCCAAACTTCCTTGATGTTGGTCATCTGATTGCAAATGACATTTATCATTAGTTCACTGCTTTGATGGTTTTATTAAAGAAATAGGAATGTAGAACTAGGGTAATTTACAAGGACTCTATTACTGAGGCTGCATTAAATAGTTGTAGGCTAGCATGTTAGGCAGTCACATTACTCTAGAAGCAAGGAGTACCTTGAAAAGCGTTTAACTTTGTAATTGTGTTTAGCCAGTCAGTTATGCTTAATGAAAAGTTTTTTAATCGCTCTCCTTCACCTACCATCTTGTAGAACTTTAGGTCTATAATACATTTTATACCTAGTCTCAATGCTCTTAATGATCAATACAAGGCATTCATTCATCAATTTTATTTATCTGATTATTTGAGGTCTCACAATCCACTTTTTATTTGTGGGTGCATGCAATAGGTACCTAAATTTAGTTATCCTGAAGCCCTGGGAGTTAAATAACAAGTTTGGCAGCATCTGATCCTTTATTTCCCAAAATAGTACATTCTTCCCTTTTCTTAGAATACATCACACTTTGTAAACAAAATTCATTCATAATAGAACTTGAATTAACTTTATCAACATTAAAAGAACAAATGTGATTATTAATACATATTAGGATAGTGTGATAAATGAAATATGTATGTAGGAAGTATGGTGCTAACCTGTCCACAAAAAATACGCAATAATTGGTGATAAATACATTATATGTACACATGTTAACAACAACAGCCAACACTGGATATTTATGCAGTTGCCAATCGATTCGGAATGACATTCTTTCCACAATTTTGGTAATGTATGGAATTAGGTGAGAATAAAGCTCAGGTAATACTAAGCACAATAGCAAGTGAAATTCATACATCATATAGAGGCCAGTCCCTTTCCCTGGAAAATCTGGTACCTGAAAAATAACTCGGCTTGGATGAAGCTGAGGGTGCCCAGAGGCATCAACGGGAGCCGAACCCTCAAGCCCAGCACTGTACCCACTGGATAACAATGCTACCAATAATGTGTAAGAATGTTGAAAAATAAGGACACTCTTATTACTATATTAATATTATTTGATATCAACACCACAGTGTTCAACTCAAAGGTTGATATTATAAGCAAGCCTTCAGGTCGCCTTTTACAAAGCTTTATGCCATGTGAAATCCACACAAAGGGTAGGGGAGGCCAGATCCTTTTCTTGATCTGATATTGAATATCTGAAACTACTTCAAAAGATTTGAACATACTAACATTAGTAGCACAGAATTCATTGCCTGAATTACTAGGATGCAAACAATCAATGGCATTGTTGCATTGTTGGG
>LYUA01001761.1:0-15936 GCA_002093875.1 Calopteryx splendens | reverse complement strand
AATGGTACACAGCTTGGGTGAAGCTGAGGGTGCACAGAATCAGTCGTCACAGGGAATCGAACCCGGGCCCTTCCGTCAGCGGCCCAGTGTTTTAACTACTGGACTACCACACCCCTTATCTAGAAGAATAAGTATTCCTAAATGTTTGGGATAAATTAAGGTCCCTTATTGAATTTCTCAGTGTCCAAATGCTGAAAGAATAAATTAAAATCAAAATCCTTAAAATCGTTGTTTCCTCTCCTCAGCATTTCATTAGAGGATTGTTGTTATACCAGTGACACTTTTTCTATTAAGGTATCTTAAATATTTCAAATGAATTGTAGGTATTCTTTTAGCTGCATTGTATTGATTTGAACTTAAAGATTTTACCGGTAAATTTGACGGTGCCACTTATTCAAGCAATACTCAGCAACACAGAAATTCCATTGTAACCATGTCACAAAGTGCAACAGCTCTACCAAATGAAAAGATTTTCCGCATTGTAAAGAAATAGTACTTATTTTCTCCATTGAAATAATACAAGTGCACAGATTGTCACAATTGTATTTGCAAGTGTACTTTCAAGAAGATTATGTGAGCTGAAAAATAATAAGTTGTAGGCTAGGTAATAAAATGTAGGATGTAGGTGGTACCTAGCTATACATGATGATTCTTCGTCATTTTTTTACAATTTTTGTTCCAATATTAGTCTCAAATCTCTTCGTATAGGTATAATATTCCAATTGATTCACATTTTGATGTGAGCTAATTCGAATTCAGGTGTAATTGTTCACGCCGAGCCAGCACTATATGGAAAATTAATCCATATTTTTTTAAAAGTGTTATTCATGAGAATTGCTTCCTTTGTTAAGTTGGATAGTGTTGGCGGTAATACTATTTTTGCCGGCAGTTCAATTACTTCTCTTGGCACCTCGGTCAAAAGAAATTCTCTGCACTGGACCTATGAATTTTGTTAATCGACTCTGACAAAGTCGTTAACGAGAGCATTCTACACAAATCGTTAATGTGTTGTACGTGCGCCGTTTCATTTGTAAACGTTCCTCACTCATTAATCAACCCGAAGATTGGTTTGATAAGTTGAGGATAGAGCTTTCTTCGCGCTAACAATAAGCCTTAGGTCGGGAGAAATTCATGTACTCAAGGTAGGCTCTTTTCAGCTGTGCCGGTTGAAGTTTCCCAGATAGATATGGTGCACAGAAAGTTACGCGCAGCTTGAGTTTTAAGCGGGTGATATCCTAGGATCTGCATTCTGGACCCTTTGTGAGGAATCGAAAACTACCCACTAGGATAGTGCTCGACTACCAAAACCCAGGCTATCCATATTATACGATAAACCAGTGCGCCATTTCATGCGCTCCTCTGATAGGATTCCCTATAAATTCTTTATTCATAGGGATCGATGTGAAGTTATGGAACAGCGGAGTTGAAAACAGCGTGGGAGCTTAGAGGATAATACGAGAAACTCGACTGCCGGAAAGAGAAACATACGAAAAATTGAAGGATGAAAAATAGCGAACCCCTCTCCCGTCACCCAGAGTCCATTTTAGCCGCGAGCGTAAAATTTTCCGTTTTGGGAAAGGCGGAACCTACGCCTCGGAATGGCTCGCCGAAATATTCGTCACTTAACCCCGGAAGGAGTCCGATGCTTTAATTTGAACTCTCTTCAACTGCTTATTAATTTTTGTTGGTTAATTTTGAGAGCGCAGTACGCTGCGCTAATTTATTTGGAATCGTACAGAAATTCCACGTATCAAAGTCACTCATTCCTATAACCTACATTATCTTTGTAGCTCTGGGTTGTGTAGTGGATGCGATTACGTCGACGTGCCGGCCAGCCAAAGACTTGAAGTTTCATTGCTAAGACTTATCATCTCGCCTTTCTCACTATTTGGCAGATGCCGATTTTTCTCTCAATGATGGCCTCCTATTTGGACGATAGCTCAGCGGTCCATTTTACCTCTTGCCCTTTAACTTAGCCAGGTTCGGGGGCCTGATTAGGCTATTATGCCACTTATAAGAAATTTTACTCCCACTATAATTTTTGACCATGTTGAGTACTATTGCTAAAAAAAGTGCAATCGGCAATAAAAAGTCAGCATTGCCCCTATCTCTCCTAAATCATTTTCTGGTTACGCCGCTGGTCTAGTCGACTAGAAAAATTCAAATCTTGAATGATTGAAGTCTATGAATACCTCCGATCAATATTTTTTATGGCTCTACATTTATATTTATACCTAAAAAAATGATTTTGAGAGTTTAAGAAGAATCATCGCCGGAGAAGATGAATATTGCTTTGATTGATCGAATTCATTTAAAATTCTAATGTTTTAACTGTTTACATACAGTAATTATGAGCTGAAATAGATATTATTTCTTGGAGGATAAAGCGTAGCCGGAGGCAACGTTTTCATGTTGGAATGTGGGCGATGTTTTGTGATGTCGTTCGACTAATCTGTCGATCGCCCGTGTGCGTGCATGAAAACGAAGCTTAAGTTGGAATTCGCACTAATCAGATATGTGACCAGCCTTAAGAGTATCGCGTATCGTCTGTTTATTCATACACAAGCAACCATTGTACACAGTCCTACTCTGCCGCCATTCTCTTTTGATTCAGAATGTCTGCGAATGCTCGATAACGTCGAGACATGCGCGAGAGATAGGGTAAAACTGTCGCATGAAAGGATTATCTCTTGTTCAATGAAGCAACAGTTTGGTTGTCTCTTATCGCCATTGCACTATATTGAGAGAGTCTCATTTATATTCATGTAGTTCTTGGCCGAAGCAGTTTTTTTATTGTTGCTGATCGCATATCGGTCGCTCATTTGCTACGCAATGCTCTTCGGAGGGTAGGGATTGGTGCTGATCGCGTTATTTTTATGACACAAAGGGGCGAGCGAGTGGTATGCTCGCGTAGCGCGAGCTTAAACTCTATTTCGGCGTTCAACGTAGGACGATTTCAGCTGATGCGCTGTCTCAACTTCAACTGTCTATCCGAGTAATGGGTGTTTCTATGGAAACGAGCGAAGTTAGTGTTTCAGCTTAACTACTTAAGGCCGTGGGGTAAATATTAATGTGTACCATAGATCTTGGCGAATGTTGTAATGTGATTTGTTAAACACTTTCAAAACTTTATCCTTTGCATTGAAAGATATCAGATACAATTTTGTTACATTTTATTTATATTTTACATTTAGATAAATTATAATATTAACTGCATATTAGGTACCTCGCGGCATACTGAAGAAGGCGGAAGATCCATCGGAACACCACCGTAAGTCTTAATATTTTTTCTCTGTTATGTCGAATTTAATCAGGCTTAACTTGTTCGAAAATTTCTATAGTGTAAAAAAATAATTCGTGGTTTTAAAAATCTTCAATCGCGTATTGTATGGACGCGAAACTTAGGTACGGCAGGATAAGCATAAATGTAGTGGGTATGGGTTACTTGAGGAGTGTCTTCGTTAAAAGAGGAAAGATATACTAAGGAATGACTGATTTATGGAAGAATGTGGATAGGACGAACCTATAATAGACGGGTATGAAAGAAATGTGATTTGCTAGTTTGGTGAATTGGTAGAATCGATGAGTTGAATCACCAAACTCATATGAAAGTATAGTGAGTGGATTGAGAAGAAGGGTCGAGCATGGCGAATGTGGTCGAGGTTCTCTCAGGACGAGGAACACTTGAAGTCTCAGGAATATGAATGAATGCATTTATGAATGTGGTGGAGGTGAAAGAGGTGCAATGGCAGAGTAGTAGCGGAGAAGTTAATGAAGGGGAGTGAGTTTCCTCAAATAACTCAAAATTATGCTTTTTTTCAAATAACCTTCCCCGAAAGGGAACGGCGTCTAGGGTATTTGTTATTTGCGGAATGAGGACGTAGCAGCTCACATCTGTGAGTAGTAATCGTTCTTGAACCTTCTCTTTTAAAAGATTAGGAGATCGGTGCTTAGTGCTTGTTGCAGTGCTGAGCTCTGCATCGACATTCTAGGAAGGGTTTCCATCTAGAGTGTCGAATTATACGACTGATTCACATGTGATGATTTACCGATCTTGATGTGATCTATGCGACTGTGTGATTTTTGGCACCCGTGAAGCTAGTTCCCCCCTCCCCTTCGGTGCGTAAGCTAAGTACTCTAACAAACCACAACTCATCGGAGTTGTGTTAAATGACAAAATATTTATGCATATTTGAACCCTCCTTTATCTTCTTAAAAATACCGACGTTCTCTGTAACATTCCCCTCTAGATAAAAAGAGGATATTCGCGGAAAACAACTAAATACATATTAGCAACCTTGCTGAGGAATGAAACGTCATCTACCTATAAGAGCAACCAGTGAGTTTATTGAAAATTTTTCTCATCTTCATTATTTTATTAAACGGCGCGACAGCAAGCTATATACTTCTAAAGGAAAAATCCCACAATTTATTTCCGCCGTATCTACTGAACAAATCCTACTCGTTTCGTTATTCCCACTTAGATGCTGCGATTGACTCCATTCGTATCCTGATTCTATTACCTAATTCGAATTAGTCCTCGCCTGCGTATTCAACGGAAAATACGGGCGAGAGACACGGATGAATCTTAATAACAGCATACGGGACGTGAGCACCCTTTTAAAACGATAGAATCTTTTTAGCTTCAATCCAAGCTCACAATTTATTCTTTTTGGAATAAAATGACGCGCCGCTCGCGGTATGCAGCGAGATGAACTCTTTACGACTTCTTAGAAATTTGTGTCATGTTTCGGAAACCATTTCCGTTCTCGGTAAAACCCCATTTTAAATCATTATTCTTAAGATTGCTTTGAGTCTTTTATGTTTATTACAGGGCGTATTGTTTAATGTGGTGTATTGCCTAATTATGCTTTATTTGTTGTAGTATTCTGTTGTTACTGTTGATTTATCGTTTTTGTGAAAAGCTTATGCCTAATATCCTTCCGTGTTTAGTTATCATACTCACCGGATAACCTTGTGGCCCTTTTTTTAAATCTACAAGTCAATTGATGAGTTCTTATAGTGTACTATTGGAACCTTCTAATGAAAATACACGTTTCGACATTTTCTCTCGTCTACTTTACAACGTATACTTATTTGGTTTAGAAATTTTAAATTACTTTCATGATTGTTTTGAGAGGAGTTGTAAATTGATTTAAGATTTGAGTAATGGGCCTTAGGACATGCACTGAGTTTTAACACACTGATACTGAAGGCTATATGAAACTTTTCCATAGACGTGGAACTTTGGCGCACATTGGCTCTGAAGAAGCTGGTTTTATGCTGAAATTTTTCTTAGCCCCTAGCTACAAAATATTTTTACCTTCTAGAAGGCATTAGCTTTTAAGTAATTATTTTAAAAATGTCTTCATGCATTTTGCTTGGGATTTTCGATTCGAAATCCTGTAGGTACCTCATTATTGGAATAGGAATTCGGAAATAATCGCTTTTTTTAATGCGGACGTGGTGCAAGTCTACACTATGTTTTAAATTATCTAAGAGAAATTTGGATAATTTCGATCAAAATCGGTCTAATTCGCTATAATATTTTATAAAAATGATCTTGTGTTCGGATTCCATCTTGCAGGCTTAAATGTCACTAATTCTAGTTATGGACGAGCGATTTGACAAGTTTGGAGATTTTCGGCAGTTATTGATTTTAACCGAATGTTATTATCATTTGGTGTCAAAAATTGAGTCTAATTAACTATAGTGCATTAATCAGCAATAATATTGAAGAAAAATATTCAAAATTCAAATAAGCATGCGATTTAAGTTTAGTAATGGCGTGAATCACTTTGTGGTAGGCTTTTTTTGGGATGCACAGAAATCGTTTAAATACAAAAACGGAATAGTTTTCCCTGGCTAAAAATAAATCGTAATGGAAGTGTGTCTCCCCATGAGTCTGGAGGGAAAACATCAATGATTGTGACGTCAGTTGGCTTGATATGCGCCGCAGGTCTTGTGAATTTTAAAATCGACATTTTGGAATTAATATTCCTGCAGGTCGATCGTTACCCCCAGTGGAGTATCAAAAGTTCTCTGGATCATGATTTAAATATGTACCGAAGCTATATTATGTTTTTAATATCTATTAGATAGATATGTTATCCTGCAGTGTGCGTCTGTATCCTTAACTAGTTTAATTTAGGTTTAAAATATTTTATAGCTACTATTCACGAAATGTGAAGATTTCACGTCGTAGAACACGAGAAAAATATTTCCAACTACCGTCATCTTTTAAATGGAAGTGAATGTCAGAATTGGAAAAGATGATCTTGAAAGTATGTTTACATAGGTAAAAAAGAGAAACAATTCAATGAGTGGCAATTTCATTTATAGTTACCGAGAAGGATTTTACCAAAAATAAGAAAGTAGTGACTGGAACTTGATGTGTTTTTACATTTTGTCATTATATTACACTTTACATCTTGATACTACATTTCCGTAAATACGTGACAGTTCGAAGTAGCGGAATTATTTTTAAGTAACGGAGGAAAAACATGCAAATGGATACGATTTCGGCATACATTACATATATTTCTATACGCATGAGGCTTAATACTTCTCGTAATTTCAGGATTACCTTTCTGGCGTGAAAATTGGTGTAATTTACTTCGAGGTTCATATTAATTGAATCGTTTTCTTTCATCATTGCTTTGTATCTCTTTGGAAGAGAAAATTTTTCTCGTATTTTGGCGTAAAAATAACGACGGTGCGGATAATGCATAAATAAAATTTTGGCAATGTCGTGAAGGCTACGGACGGTCTAACAAATCGCCCCCCGAGTAGGGCAACGTGGTACCCCCCCGCTTGCTTCCCGCATCAACGCCGTGACTTTTCTCTTTCGAGGAACCCCAGCCGGGGAACTGGAGAGTTATCCCAGACCGTAAGTGGTTTGAATTTTCTTCCCCTTCAGTTCGCATTCCCCTGCGGTTATGGAAATACCACCACTCCCGAGACTCGACGCTGCCGTCAGTCCTCTCATTTGTTTCCTCCCTCCACTCATACCACGTACTCACAGAAGGAATGACATGCTTCCTTTCTTTTAAGCTTTTTTCCCCTTCTTGGTATGAGAATTAGATCCAGCAAAAAATGAAGGACCCTTGACTAATATATGTAAATATACACATAAGACAGAGATAGAAACGCAAAGAAAACTTACTCTAGCTTTCGGAGCAAGCCCCATCTTCAGCAGATAGAGATATTAGTATATATATATATATATATATATATATATATATATATATATATNNNNATATATATATATATATATATATATATATATATATGTATATATATATTAATATCTCTAATACTAATATATATTCATTCATAGACAAAAAACCGCCATTATATATAGGCATTGAATGCTAAATATTACTCTTGACCGTTTGTTTTGCTGCCAGTAAATCCTTTCTTGGTACGGCGTTCACCCAGGTTCTTTTCATAGCTTCTTCGTTGGGAAACTGAAAGACACACCTTCATTTCCTTTTCGTAATTCCCTCTGAGCACTTGTAGCCCACGATAAACACATGAATACGCTGTTTACGAGAGAATATTTTATGATCACCAAAAAATTCACAAGATTCGGCCGGAATTATGTACCGCAACTACCCCCTCAAACCACTACACTTGATCTCTACTTCCGCTACTTCAAATGTTTTGCGCTCGAATCGTAATCACCATAAGGCCAAAATGTTGTGACGTCATGGAGAAAGGAAGTCTGAGTGCTAAGGTCTTGAGTATTAAGGTGATCATGGCTGATTAGGGTATTGCCACCCCACCAAAATTCTACTCCCACTAATTGACTGAGTAATATTGTCAAATTAAACGCATGATTTAATTTTCACTTGTAATTAGAAAAGTGCAGACGAAATATAAAGCGCCAATAAAGGTTTTCGGTGGAAGAAAAAAATATTCAGGTATATTTCCGTTATCAATGAAGAGTCAGCGTTAGCCATACCCCCTCCCTATATTACTTTCTGGTTACGCTGCTCACCCTTTGGAATATTAAATCAAACTCGGAAAAAAATGAGAGAATTTCTCGCGTTTTGCTAATCTAGTGGAAACTATAGGCGAGCATAATTTGACAGACACAAAAAAATTGCATTGATCGTCATGATTTAGATTTATTGCTTACTAGTGCTGGTATTTTTTTATACGCTAGTGGGCGATGTGGAGGGTGGCGAGATGGATTTGTTCGTAGAAAAAAATCATTTTGTGGTGCCCTATGGTGTTTAATGAATTACAAGCAAGGGCAATTTGCTAGCGATGAGGTAAGCAAGATTTAGAGTCGGCTGTTGATTACTAGTGATTCCCAAGTTTAATTCTGGTGGAAACTCGGGGAACTCCCACCGGAGATTCTGAGGGTTCCGCGGGGTAGCACGAAAATATCGGATAGGGGAAATACCCGTGAGTAATGATGATTGCTGTTTCTCAATCCATTTAGCCGTCACTGAAGTTTTCCTTTCTTAACTGAAGGTCGAGAGGAACTTTGCTGAATGGAATTTCCCCCTTCGGAAGAGGGTTTTGTCAAGTGCTTTCTATTGAATTGCTATGTAATCATCTTTTACCTCAAAATAAGGCTCTAGCGCTAGTCCTACCGAGTGCGTTTATATATTTTTTTCTCTGGGCTTACCTTTGGTTCCGAATACTCGAAGCGGAATATAATTGTGAGGCGCATCGCTTTCAGTTGTCATAGTTTAACCGCCTAGAACTCATATTCGAACTAGAGATGGCGTTTCAACGAGAGGAAACCATAGTCTGTGATTAAATAAGTTTGATTTCAGCTGTTGGGAGTATGTTTCAAGATAAAGAAAGTATTCATTTTTCTACCAGGTAATCGTGATAATCATGACCAAGATTGCTTGCTAACGCAATTCACTCGCTAACGCAACATATCGATTGCGAATTATCAAGAATAGATTGAATTAGATATAGGTTAATTCCTGCTGACCTGGCGAGATCAATCACAAAAGTCCAACTGTTAGAGCACTCACAAAAAATATTATCAATCTAATAAATGTATTATCAATTTTCAAATCAGATCAATTTTCATTGCGTTTATCTGTAAAGTTAAATATTCCATCTTTTTTACCGCCCGCTTTAATTATAATATTTTTTACCGAGACGTAAGAAATAAAATGGACAGCGAGTTTTTTTTACTACTTATAGAGTTCTAAATCTCGACAATGTCAGTGCTTGGTGTCAAAAGTTAGTTACATCTAAAAAATGCACATTCCTGGGAAAAGAAGTCCACTCACCCTTACTCCTATGGATCCAGATGGGTAGCATAGCATAGCGGACTAAGTAAAATACTTGGGAGTCACACTAACAGCGGACCTAACTTGGGGTATGAATGCTAGGAACATCTTTGGAGCGGCATTCAAGCGACTTGAGTTCATCAAACGCATATTGAGAAAATATTCGAATAAAAAGGCTGATGAGAGGTGTTTTTTCGCACTTCTTCGCACCCCCTTGAACACGCCTCGAGCATTCGGGACCCTGCGCAGGAGGGTCAGATTTCGGAATTAAACAAGCTACAGAGAAAAGCTGCCTTTTATTACATCGTGAAAAAACGAACAGAAACTTTCACACCGGTGTTGGAAATCCTGGGTTTGGGGTTACTGGAAGCACGAAGACTGCATACGAGACTTAAACTGCTAGATGAATACCATTTTGTGGGTTTAATGCTTACAGAGAGGGAATAGTTCTAGGTCCGTATTGCATTGGCAGGCAAGACCCCCACGAGAAGTTGGACTTCCACAGCTGAACTGAGGGAATAAGGAATGGCTTTTTCCCTCGCACAATTGTGACTAAAGCAGTAGAAAATACCACGTACGGCAATGCGAACTCCCAGTACAGTAAAATGATACGTAATGCCAATAAACATCAATTAACCTAATTGCCGGTGACCTGACATCTCCTACCACACACCCTCGTGAAGTTTTCAGGGTAAGATAGGAGGTAGAGGTAGGAGCAGGTAGGACATTTTCTTTGGCTCACTGAAATTCTAAATAATTTTTTTTCATCGTATTTGGGCCGTATAGGCTTTAGAAGGTTCTTATTTTGTTGCAGTTGTCTCAAAAATGTCAACGTACAGTTTGCGTAAAAATGCACCTATGAGCCATTGTCTTGCTTTCTGTCTCCGTGAAAATCCAACTGTCGCTCTTTGGCCGTATACGTACGTATTGCAGTGGGTCACGATTACCTTTGTAAGAGGTTATGAGATTATTATTGGCCGTTTTCCACCTTCAGGAACAACAATACAACAATAGCATCGGATGTGACGCAAAGAATGCGTTACCCTGTATCGTGATTAAAATATATATTTTTCACCTTTAATGGTGCCATACAGGCAGGTCTCGTGGAGGGAAAAGAGTACAATTCTGGAAATATTGCGACAGAGTCATCCTTAGGCGGTGCAAGGCTTAGGGATCAAGAATCCAAAGAATAAGTATCGCCTCCACACAGGTGGTATTCACAATGAAAAATTCAGTTTTTCTTTGAAAACATAAGTTTTAAAAATTGATTTTATGGTTACTGTAAAACGTATCCGGACATCCTTTTCCCAATTGGCTAAAAGTAAAGTGTAAGATCATGGTAATCGTTTAGGTGAAATTGATAAAAAAGTAAAGATGTATTGCATCCATTGCATGTATGTGCATGAACAATTGTAGAGAGAAATGAAACTACGACGAATGAGGAACAAAAAAGAGACGTGGTGAGAGAGAAGCTCGCTTAGAAATGAGAAAAAATAATTACGGTCGGGGTGAACTAATTTAAGTATCAGATGTTATGGCGATTGCCTGGGACCAGCGGTAGCCGTTTGGGTCAAGTTTCAAGATGGGAGACAAGAGGTTGCCGCCTGGACCAAGTTTGGCCACGGAGGGGAAGGGCCTTATTGCGAGGTGGGGCTGTGACTTGCAAGAATGGCTCCATGCCATTTTGGCCAGCTGACGCAATTCAGGGCCGGATGCCAAAAATCAGGAGCAGGGATTGCTGTTAGTCCTTAAATAAATAAAGGGTGTTAAAGGGTGCATTGTTAAATACTTAAATAAAAGAGAAAATGAATAGAGCGCCAGGTGCTTGCAGTTTCCTTCATGAAATACTACACTTCGAGCAATAAATGTTCACTACACAAGGGGACATTTTTTTACAATGGGGTTTTCAAAATAAGCGTCGTCTGAAATAATTATGTTCATAAGTTAAAAGTTAGGAATTTGGCTTAGAATATGTCAATCCTCCTGTTTTAAACACATGTATGATTGCAGAAATTAATTCGGAAATTTTGGCTAAAATAGTCTCCTCCTTTCTTGAAAATCACCATTAATCCCATTGTTCCTTGCTATTCTTTATAAGTCGTAGTGATGCTCCAAATTATTGCGATTTTTGGCGCATACGTCGAGGAAGAATCGGTGAAGACTTTCATGACTCCTGAGACTTGGAGTGGAGAGGAATGGACGTAGAAAGAACGATGAAGTGCAGCACGTGATGATGGAAGCGAGGACGTTGGGGGAGGGGGATGTGAAAAAGACAAATAGTAAGTGGAGAGATAGACTGGGATTTTGAAGGTTGTTGCACTCGAAGGGAGACTGTTGGGTTAGCGGGGAAAAGGGAGGAAGAGAATAGGAATTTGGGACGAGATCAAGGGATGGATGGTGGGAAATATGGAAAACTGAGGAAGGAATAATGTGGGGCAAACAAAGTTTATCTTGGAAGGAATTGATTTAGGGCGCCTCGTCGGGTATAGCTTTCAGGGACCTCCAAAGCCATCCCTCAGTGATATATGAGTCGTTTCCGTCATACCAGTGGCTGAATTAATTAAATTTCAGTGATATTTTTATTTTGCCATAAATATAAGAACATTAATGTGTTCATTTGCATTTCAAAAATAATGATAATGCAACAATAAACATGAAACATTCCTCGGTATAGCACAAATTAAACAAGAAAAATAATTCATGGTTAGGTTTGTAACAGGATATTCATGAAATATATTTGCAGCAATTAAAATTGCCTGGACACATTTCTCTTTCCATGTTTTATGTGACTAAGCATGTCAGAACACATTTTTCTCCTATTTATATTTTTGCCCGTTTCGTAGAATTGGCTTAATAATGTGCTCTCCTGAATTTAGAATTACTGTAACGTTTGATTGTATGCTTAGTATCCATTCAATTTGAGACTCCTGCTTGAAACCGAAGGAAATGTTACTAGCCAAGCACTATAATTTTTAAGTCCGAAAAACTGAAATAATACCGAAGGTTCCTTTGCATAATTCCGCTTACCACGGCTTGTTCATCACTCCTAATGTATTAAAAATATTGCTTAAATGAGTGTGGAAATCAGATAAATCGGTGAGGTGTACCGATTAAAGAAGAAATGGATTCCGAATTGATCTTGAAAACCGATAGGGTTAGGGAAATCTAGAATCAAATTTGGGTACCACCCTGTGTTTGGAGTCGGACTGTGAGGACATCACCCTCTTGTATCCGTAAACTAATAAAACATTTCCTTTCTCTCCGCAAGTTGTATGCAGCTCAATTGGCCCTTGAAGTACGTACAATTTCGCCGGCCTGCAAGACGGAATGGGGACATGCTTTTCTTCCGTCTCATAATTTCCCATATTGCGCATTATAACCAACTATTCCCATCCAAACCCTTCTATCCTTTCGCCCTCGCACCATTGTCGCCATCAAATCTTCTCCACTAACGTACAATTATATTCATTGCGCACCGTGGACTGGCTTAGGGAATAATTTCCGCCGGAGAATGCTCTTTCTCCCCTTCGGGGAATGTGAAGCATTTGTTTCACAATGCCTGCTCGGTTTTAATGTACGCGCCTGAGACCTCCACGCCCGTCTCGCCGTTCGCCGCCAGTGTGGGAGGTTATGGCGCACCACACCGCAACCTGCCGTGAAGGGGTGACAGAAAACCCCAACTTCCCCCACGCCCTCTCCACTCACTGCCCCGTTTCTTGACCCCGTTTTCCCTCTGCTGCAAGCTACGATTTTCCCTACGAAAATTGACGGATATATGTAAGGGGACAGAGTTGGAGGATATCGAGCGACATTGTTGGGGAAAAAAAGACGTATCCGAATTCGATACTCGTAAAAAAAATTAGTTCCCCGAAAAGACTCCTCATCGCTGCTGATGTATTAACATAAATTTTGCCAACACTCCTCTTTCTTTTCCGTCATGAATTGAGTCGGGACACATGAGATGCAATTGCCGAATTCCGCCGAAATCACGCTCCAAATTTGCGTTCGAATCGCAGTTGGTTCCAAATTTCGTTTTTCCTGCAAATATTTCTCAATGACAAAATGTAATTGTTAATATATAAGAAAAATGCGGCACGCTCATAAAATTAGGACTTACAATACGAGAGATCTCATCAGCTTTCCCAGAATTGGTAATAAAATATGTAGTTATGCAAACACGTAATTTTTCCGTTGGTATCTAGTATACACGTAATTTTTCTGGTTGGTATAAGTGAATACACTGAGGGAAAAATTGTAATGAATTTCAATGTAAAAAATATTAAGCATTACAAGATGTCAAAATTTACTGTACGTATGTATTCAATGCAAATCTAAGAGTCTGGTATGAATGCATAACTGGACAATATCGGTACATATCTGGAAAAGCCGGGTAAATAAAAGATTTTAAAGAGAGAAACCTATTGCGTTGGGGAAATTATTTTTGGGATGCGGATATTACGTCTTAACATTTGAGAGAATACCGCTCATAAATATGTCCTGTACAGTTCTTTGGAACTCACCAAAATGGGCATGTAGTCATACAGGCCACACGTGTTGAACCTTCGGCCACATTCACATGACTCTTGTCATAAAAGCGCTGGAATGGTGAAATTTCCCTCATGAGGATTTTGAGAGTCGAAGAAGACGTACGATTTTTCAAAACCCGAGTGTTCCGTTTTTTTTAAATAGCTATCATCATTGTTGAAGTAAATCGCTACGTTTTCGGTCTCAAAGCACTTCTCTTCTGTCTTGCCTAGTTTTCATATGCTAACCCATTTATAATAATGTTAAATGAATCGATAATTATAGTAAGAAAAGATTTTTTTTAAACTAGCTCATTGCTTATGGCGTTCCGCTACTGACTGCTGAGCCCGTGTTTGATTCCCGGTGATTGTGGATACCCCCAAGCTGTGTGAATTTTCGAGAAACAGAGACCTTCCTGGGAAATCGCTGGCGGTAAAGGGAAAGCAACTGGTCCCCCTATCCTGTTAATTTGTGAAATATGAGCTCAACCCTCACATATAAACCCAGCCTGGTCTGGTCGATTGCTGCGGTTGGTGGTTCAGTAAAATGAGTGTTGTTGTGCCAACTTTTGTGGTCTCCACCTTCATTCAGGTGAAGACCACTTTGGGTACTTGGTTGTTTACGTCTTCGTTGTAGCCATTCCATAAGTCGTAAAACCTCTGTGGGAGATTTCAAGCTTGAATTACACGAGTATAGACGTATGAACCCTCCAAATGCCATCGCATATTTTGCATGACGCATATTTTCCGTGATCCGGACACGCGATTTATCGTGCATACTCGCTTGTTTTACGTTGTACGCTTGTTGTACTTTCTACGGCTAAACATTGGTATATCAGGTCGACCAAACCGCAACTCGGTGAACACACTCTTTAACTTTATTCCGAAAGCTTCGAGATAGTGTTACTAGCTGTTATATTTTAAACAAACTGAAATTATTTTTTATTGTTTAGACATTAATTTAAATGAAATTGTCTTATGTTGACAGCATTAGAATTTTTTAAGCAGTGTGAAACTATCACTGAGGAAGGCTGTGGGAAAACTATGGTGCAAAATTTAAGGAGATGAAACGTAGCTATCTGTTAGCATTTATCAAAAACGACAATTTAACAGGTATATTGGAAGTAAAAAAATTTTGCTTTTCCCAAATCACTCAAATTTCATTGGCAGATTTGAATTAACAAGGATTAAATTTATCTATTATAGTGGTATCATATCTGAATTTCATAACATATTTCACATTATTAATCTACCCTCACTCTTACTCTCACACCTATCAAATAAGCCTTCGGTTTGATTGGTGTGGCACAGAATTATTTATTAGAAATGTATGAGATAAGATACGCAGCGTAAACATCAGCACTCTCACCAAATTAAAGTTGTTCCCACTTGGATATCCTCCCCTGCTCACCATCATCAGAAGTTTTCCACTCTTACCAAACTTTTCCTATAACAGCACACGTCCCTGCTAATGCAAATGAGATGAGAGTCTTAACGCCATATATAATAGGCACCGTAATAGTTGTATGTATTTTTGTGCAGCTTTCAGCTAGTTTATTAGCAGCATCGGTTCAATTCTCTCTTCGCCCCCTTGTGAGTGAGTAGGTGCGAGAGTCTTGACGAGGTTGTCCTCCCTTTGCATTGGGAGAGTCTAATGGAGCAACGCATTGAGTCACGTCTCGACCTCCCTGTGAACGAAGTCGCGTTCGAAAATAAAATCATTTCCTTGCCGAATTAGGTTGTTTGCGTTCGTTTCTATGTACGTCGTTAAGGGTTAAAAAATTTTTTTTTCGAAGGAAAGAAATCGCACATTTTGTACCGAACATTATGGCAAGAGCGTGTCCGGGGCAAAAAGGAGTTTGGGATTCGGGGATGTTCGCAGGTCGGGAATTTTGGCAAACGGCCGTGTCGTCGCGGGGCAAAAAGCGGGGATCGAAATCCGCCCTCGACCCCTCGACATCGCCCTCTCGGACCTCGTCGTCTCTCCCCCCGTCCCCTCCGGCAAGTGTCGTTCCCTCTTCTTGCAAGCCGACGGCCGAAATTCCATCCTCCTCTCGCAAGGCGCGCGGATGTGCACGCACCTACCGTGCTCGTGTGTCTGTGTGTGAGAGGTTTGGGGGTTAGGGTGGGGTTGCTCGCTCCACCCT
>LYUA01001760.1:280009-296354 GCA_002093875.1 Calopteryx splendens | reverse complement strand
GGGGGGGGGGGTGGGTGGATGCAGGATGGGAAGGGAATCGAGGGGATGAGGAAAAGGGGGCTTTATCCTTTAAAATGCTTATTCTCACCCCTTGCTTTATTGGCTGACTGAATGTGTTTCCGATTTCATCAGATAAGCCAGATGGAGTGTGCTTCGCTCCCTTTCTCTCCCCCACACATTCCCTCCTCCGCTTCCCTCTCCGCCCCCGAAGGTCCTTCCTCCCTCCCCCCCCTAGCATCCTCCCCCCAGCCCGGGGCCGAATTAGGGAACACGGAATGCGCCGGCATCATTACGCCCGGGTGGTGTGCGAGAGAGGGGGAAGATCAATGGCACCCGCCGCACCACGTGTCTGACGATCCGCTTCATGGAAAAAAGAAAAAAATGAAAGAACACCTTAAGCGCACACGCTGCCCCCAGGCGATCCACCCCCACTTGATTCCGGGGCAAGACGCGTTGGCAATCCGGATTTGGGTGCTCCGTCACCGAGCGTGTGAACGTCACGTTGCAGTCCAGTCTAAAACATCTTGGGGTGGCACTATATCGAGGTCCCGGGCCGTATTTCAAAGGTTCGTAGCGATCTCTCATTGGATATTCTTTCACCGTGAAGATCGAGTCTCATTATAGAACGCACCAGCGGCCTTTTTTATTTTGAGTCTCAAAAAATTAACAGCTTTCATCTTTGATCAAATGTAAAATTTACCCGAAATGCATTCGAATAGTGGTGACGTAAAGCACATTCACCGCATACCCTATTTTACGATGATTTTACCTGCTCATGCGTGATATTTTAAAAGTATTTAATCGTAAGAGAGTTATCTAAATTTTCACAGAAATCGATGTTTTGGGAAAGAGAATTTTATGTACACACTTCCTTAGCAGAGTGTTTCTGTAATTAAATAATCAATACGGTATGTCTTTTCTCCAGTTTTCCTATTTTGTCTATTTTAATCCCGGAAAGGATGAGTACTACAGTGAATTTATTCAGACATTCTTTATTATAATCGTTTCTTATAGGAAATTCTGTAATGAGTATTAATTAATTTCCTTTGCGTTGAGGATATCATGAGGCTGATGGAATATTGTTTTCCTTTTTTAACCGTTTTCTATACATTCTCCCATGCCTTTTTCTTGTACTTACTTGCATATGGAATGCTTTTTACCAATTCTAAAAATCGAGAAATTTCACTAAAGCACCTATTATTTAAAAAAATCGCAATATAACTAATATGTGCTAAATTGAACTATACACATATAGTTTCCTATAATTAATTTAGTTTGTAGTATGTTTGTTAATTTTATTATTATTAGTTAATTCCTAATATTTGTATTTTATGGAACAAAAATCATGCTAAGTGCTTATGCAGTTTACTTTAATCACGTGTGTGTGAAGGATTGTTGTACGGCTGATGAATAACAATTTTTTTGGGCCTATTGATAAATAACAACGGACATTTTAAATAAATTGTCAACAAACTAATACACAGCTTATTTACTTGTTTAATGTAAATAAGTGATGGCGGAGTATGGAGGGAAAGTAATCGAATTAATTCCAACGACTACTTTTGTAATTTTTACTGTAACCGATACATTTTCAAAAGTTATTTTATTGGCAATCGACTTCGAAGCACGTTAGAGCAATCGTTACATTTGAGTAATCGTGAGTGAAAATTTGAAGTTTTGAGCACCTGGTAGGTTGAACGCTATCGAGGGACAGATTAACTGCAGTGTAAATCCTGAGTAGAGTGCACAACAAGTCAACAAGTTTCCTTTCTTCCCTACTCACGGAGGGGTTACCGCCCTCCTAAGAGGCGCCCTGCTTAATCGCTTTCGAGAACTTACCAAGGGTCGGAAGATATTTGAAAATTGGCACAATTTAAGAGCCGGGGGTAAAGATGTCTCCGGACTTTACGTGAATAACATCGCTTGTAACATGTGTAGCGAAGAGTGAAGTGATATCAAAACCCTTGTGGAAGAATGGCCCTTTCCCTTCCCATATCTTTGAAATTATTTTAAGATATCGGGGATTAAAAATAAAGGATTATGTCTGCTTAGTGCAATTTATGTTTTGTAGGAGGAAAAGTATTGAAGCATGTTTGCGGCACCTTCTCGACTATCGTCGATCACGTAAGTTGAAAGCGTAGAAAAATGCCTTTCGAAAAAGAGCTCGGTGGCCGGTAACCTAAACGATGAACTTTGGATCTTACCCTGCATTTTTTTTTGTTTCTTGTCCTTTATTTATTTTACTTTACCTATTTATATCGAATAATTGAGAATATGTTTTAGTCAGTTTTAATGTGTTTGAGGTTTGATGAGAGGTTCCATTTTATTGCTATTACGGCTACCTAATACGGGCTTGGGTAATCGTCGGAGAAAAAATAATCTCCATAAATTAGATGCAAATGTGGTAACCATCTTGAAAATTCCATGGTGGTCGGGCTGTAAGCATGCGGTGGGCAAAGTTTGGACAAATATCACTTTATTTTTGTGAATTATCATTCCATCTCAGGAGAAATTACAATATCCGAAAGACTAGCCATGGTCGAAAATTTTAATCCTTTAGAGAAGAGGTTAATGTGACTCAGTAACCCTCTTTTACTCCCCAGTTTCCCTCAAAATTATCCTATAGTACGGGAAAGATGAATTGAGCTGACTATAAAATCGGGGTGCATAAGATGACGTAAATAATTGTGTGACGAATATTTACTCAGACGTGCTATTTGGAAAAATTACAAGTAGTGTCTTTAAACCCAGCGGGGAACAGTTGAGAAATATCCGATCCCTCTTCCCTGTTTACCAAGTACTTAACATATTGTACCTAAAATTTCAATTTAGAACCAATTGTTTTAAATTCCTTCCTAAGGATGTAAAAATGGACGCCTTATACCAGATGGATTTGCAACATTTCATAGACACCGAACATCTGTCTGCGCGACTAACATCCGTTCCCATGCTCATCACCTCTAAGTTTTTACCTGAAAATAATTTACTCTTACCATACCTACTCCAACCGCTCTTTTATCCCCCCCTCTAAATCCTTATCCTCCGTCGTGGCCACACCAGGGGACTCTAATGAAGTGGCCACGCCGGAACATATCTGGATCCCTACCCCCTTCCTGGTTTTTCAGTCTCCTCATAACACTCACCCTCCTAAATGGTCGCTGAGAATGTGTTCGTCGCTGAGACTCATATAGACTCGCTAAAGAAAGGCCACTGCGCTCACCAAGAACGGAGTTTACCTAATCTTCCCCTCCTCTCCGGTATTCCTCCTCCACTAATATTAAGACTTCCCCCATAGGACTCCTGTCCTCTCTCTCTAGTTAGTGCCCCCATCACCTTCGCCTTCCCATCCTCCGCTTGAGTAGGCGTTTCTTCCTAACCTTTCAAACCCGTACTCCCTTGCACAACCCAACACGATATACCATTGGTTGTCCCTTGGCAAAATCCTTCACCTCCAAGCCACATCCCCCAACTGACCGTGCAAATAATTTTTCTAATTTTCACTTGCGATTACTCAAAAGTAGCTAGGAGAAGGAGTTTTTCATCTTCTTTACCAGTGACAGTGTTTGCATTGTTTTTGTGAAATAAAAACTTAAAAAAGTAAATTAAGTTAATTGCAACAGTATAATTATTAATGCAGCATTAGATTATCTTTTGTGGATTTTATCTAGCTGCTGTTGGAGACCCTATTGTGTCTCATTTTTAATGAACGCCAGGCGAAAAATCTACGGTTTTAACACTGCGTCGTCTTCCCCTATCCCACCGTTACTGTCTCCTGGCCATTAATCCATTTGTGAATTTCCAAAAAAATTGATTGGATAATAAGCAATAGACATTTTGTGAGTGCGCTTACTCTGGATTTATCAGAAAAATAGAAATTTTAGTCATCCCATAGTTTCCACTAAAGTAACATTACTTGTCATGAGTTATGTAACATTAGGTAGAGATGGCATTAGAAACAATGGGATTGGATAAAAATTGTATTAAGATTTAGGGAATCACCCATCATCTCTCTGGCGTGGGAAGCTAGAATTTTTGGCAATTCAGCACAGAAAAACCCAAGTTTCACAAGTATTTTAAGCAGATCTGTCAAAATATGTAAATATTTATTAACATACTTAATCTGATTCTTTATGCGATGGTCAAAACTCAACCATTGTAACCTCTCAGAATAGCATAAAAGCAGAATTTAAAGAAAAGCAGATATTAAAGAAAAATTGAGCGGCACGATGACGATTTTATATCTATATCTATACATAATACCTTGCAAGCCACCACTGAGGTGGGTGCAGGGGGTAATTGCACAACAACCATGACCTAAAGGAATAACACTAGTGGCTCAAAGGGGTAATGAACCGTATAAACAGCACATGTGCCTCGTGTATCTGGAGCACAGATACACGAGGAAGGCGGATGTGGATCCGCGCAAAAAAACGAAATCAGCTCCTTAAGGTGAGTAGTTGGAAGGTGTAACGATGGGTTTTAAGGAGAGTTGTTACTTGCGTTGGTTATACCACATGTGGAGTATGTGGCAAGAATCTGGGATCAATCTGAGAGTGAGAAGGGGTTAATTAAAGAAATTGGAATGGCTGCAGAGAAGATCCGCGAGATTTGTAAAAATGGCTACGATAAAAAGGCTAGTAGGACAGAGTTATTGTTAAGCTTATAGTAGGAGTTTAGAGCGCAATCGAGTCTTAGGCTTATAGATATGGATACAGGTCGCTTGTATAAGCTTCAGAAAGAAAGGAAATTGTTAGGGCGCCAAACTATATTGGAAGGTCATAAAACCCGGTCAGAATTAGAAAAATAGACATCTATGATAGTTTTAAGAATTCATTCTTTCCTCGATCGATTCACGATCACAATAACACCAATTATAGTTAATCTTATATAATGCCATAATGATAGGTAACTAGGAAAGTTTGGTGTCACGAAAACCCTCTACACACGACTTTCAGGCGGTTTGAGGGTTCAGGGTGGATGTCGATAAATGCTGATAAAGGAAAAATTTAACTATAATAACCAGTACTTTAAGTGTCTTATGTAAGAACTACGCACAAAGGTAAACGCGAAACTATGTTTTACGCTACAAAAAGTAACAAATGTAAGACCAATACATCCTATGATATGTAGGTATGTACTAGATTATCATAAAATGAGGCAAAATGTAAATTAATGAGACTTACAATAACATGCAATTTAGTTATTCATGTGAAAAAAATCAAAATAAATTGTAATCAAACTTGTAATTCTACTATTTTATTTTCAAAAATAATTTGTACTTAATTGTAATTAGAAAGTTTCAATTTACCCGATATAATTGCTACCGCACCCGATTGAATTTTTCCTGTTAATTTCCTATCACTACAAAAATGTTTGTAAAATTATGGATGCAATCAACGAAAATATTTTCAAAATATATTTGATAGTATGATACTCAAGTGCATACAAGTATGGTGACATATTTTAATCCCCTAGTTATTTCTAAATAATCTCATAGAATAATTTTTCACTTAATTTTTTGTCTTCTTTACTGTTTCCTTGTAAATTCTTATGAAAATCTCAAGGAGTGAAGGCAGTAATATCATGCTGTTGAGAAAGGACGGAAAGACGGGTATCCAGGTTTGCGGTTCTATTTTTTTCGCGGTGTGCTAAAATTCCTAAGATTGACAAAATCCCACAAACTGCTAAGGAAGTAATTAAATCAAATTTTTAACCGCCCATATTACAGGAAATCTGACCATAAATGTGGTATCACTTACTACTAGAGGTATAATTCACTTTATTATGTGACCATGTACCTCGCTAACTAATTATATGAAATTATTTTCCAAAATTAGCCATTTTACAATATTTCACTCTTTGTTAATTAATTTTAATTGGTAAATATTTATGTTTGCCTAACTCCTTTGGAATATCGTATCCCTTTTCTATAATTAACTTTTTTCCATGCTGTTTTAATATGAAATAAGAAGAAAGATATTAAATAGTCTAAGGGAAATGTGTTTTCTCCCTCTATAAAGAGATATGGGGTTGATACAGTATCTCTAGGGGAATTTTATGCTAGCCATAATTAGGAATAAGCAAGACTCGCATTTAATACTAAAATAAAATGTTTGAATCACCAAAGTGCAAAAATACAGCTACGCAAATAATTGTCATCAGACTTTTACGTTCACAGCAATTCTCTATGATGATTTAATTAACTTGATTTTTGTTTAAACCAATTTTAATTCAAAAAATAATCAATAGAGCAAACTATAAGTATGAGCAATAATAATGCACATAGCTTCATATGTTCCTTTCTGTATGGGTTTCATTGGCTTCATTGTCACTGTCAGCGAGAAATGTCTGCAGAAACAGATCACAAATTGATTGTTCTAATCGAACGAGGAAAATTATAATAAGCTGGACCTACATCTATCGCCCCTCATTCCAATAAGCTGTAATTGCAGGGAATCAACCGAATTTTCCCCCCCCCCGGCAATAAGCTCGCCGTTTTGATTACCCCCAACCATTTACCCATTCTTCTTCGGTAAAGTGGGTGGTTTGTTTAAAAGAAAAGTATATCTTGGCCAACGAGTGGATCGATACGAAACTCAAGGAAAATTCCCAAAGACCAAAGTGGTCATTAAGGTTGAATTATATGAATTAGTCCTCCCTCGACGCAAGGGATCGGATTTCTGTGCCCTCCTCCCAGCCAATCCCCTCCAGCTCTCGTTACCCCTTTCTCTCACCGTGAGTCCTCTGCTCACTTTATCGTTCAATCTCCTTTCCCCCGCCTTATCCCTTTCCTCTAGCTTTCAACTTATATGGAAGGTATATATTTCAAGAGGGAGACAGATAACGGAAGAACCTAGGGAGTCCATTCAAGCTTTACCTAACGTATTAAATTCTCAAGCACAATGAGGTGATCATTTATCGCAGAAGTTCCCGTTGTTTTATTTATTTTCAATTTGGCGGAAAATAGAATACTTTTTTGAAAGATCAACTTCTAAGACAATATATCTACTTTTTAAACACAGTAGTATTTTAAAAGTGTAATTGGAGTTAGAATTTATTTATTACAGCTTTTTTCATTTTTTATGGATTTGGAACTCTTGATCGGATGACTTTCAAACTGCATCCAAAAAGAAATGAACCTAAAATGTCCTATCCCAGATGAAAAAAATACGGCTTTTTAGTGTGAGCAATTTTATCAAAAATGCGTGGCGCGACACGTTTCAATACACTGTTGTTAAATCATGTGCAAGCATTCGGTAGAGATCACCGAATATAATAGCACTAGGGAGGGAGAGGGGGAGGAAGCAGAGAAAATAATAGTGGAGAAAAAAGAAAGGGTGTGGGATTTGGGTGGTAGAGGTAAGGGCGGGTTAGATTCTCTTTACACCCGAATGGCAGGGCAAGGGAACCGGGGAGGGGGCACGGAGATGGGGAGGAGAAGGAATTTCGTTAGTGGGGGGGATGGGGATGAGGAGGAGAGGGAATGTAATTAGGGGTGGGGTAGGATACAAGGATTACAGTTGGAGAATGCATGGGGACAATAAGGGTGATAAGGTAGCAGAAACAAAGTCGTTACGCAATGCATTTTTTTGTGGAAGGCAATTTCCATCTGTTCAATCGCATGGGGTGCAACTGTAAGAGCGGAAGAGATTGAGGGAGTAGTGGGGAAGTTTTTTTTAGGAAATAGAAGAACAGTGAGAGGTGACGGATTTACTGAATATCGTATGTGAAAGGAAATGCTTATTACCAACACGCCATATGAGAACCATATGACATAGCTACACACTTGAAAGTCACCAATGGATCGCTATCGTAAACAAATAGACTTTACAATGGTAGATGTAAGATAAAAAACGGAGTGAAATGAGCCACATGACTTCCTGGGGCAGACATTAATCATGTACATACTATTACTGACAGTAATGAAAGACAGGCTGAAGAGGGTTAAGGTAGCAGCGTCCGTCAATAAATAGGATTTTGAAAGATTAAAGACCTTGGACCGTACCGAATTATGGTTAAGGATAAAAAATGAAATAAGAAGCTTAAAAATGTAAGAGGTGGAAGGCAGTGAGACAAAGTGGAAAAGGAATATACATGGCTTTCAATTTTTGTGGAAATAATAATAATAGTAATAACAAAAATTTTCAATTTCCGTAGGCTACATAGATTGCAACGTGGAACTCGTCAGACGACATTTTAAATGCTAGTATAAAAAGAACATATTAGAATCACAAATTGGTACACTGATAGGAAAGGAGGAAAGAAACTGATAAGAAAAGGGAAGAGTGGTTACAGGAGAAGTGTAAATAGATGATGTGGTTGGATAGATTGGTAAGAAACGACTTAGTACACAAAAAAGTAAGAAATATGGATCTAGATAGGACGAAGGGAAGGACGCGTTGTAACGAGTAAGAGGACAGGCAAGGAAGAGTGCTAAGTGAAGGAAAGGAAGTTCTTGAAAGATAGCGGAAGTGTATAGAAGAGATATGATGCTGATGGGATGCCTGAAGAGCTAGGCATTGAAAAAGAAGAGGAGGTAGAAATAGACAACAAGGAAAGAAGTTAATGGTGGATATAAATTCAATAGAATTATTAAATTGCTTGCTTGAAAAAGGACTGGAAGAAATTATATTATTTTGCAGCATTATATACAAGAGTGGACAATGGCCTGAAGACTTCTTAAAAGCAGGAAAATCATATGCCTAAGAAAAAATGAACTAAGAAATGTGAGGAGCATAAAACGATAAGTTCGGTTGTTTAAGCAGCGAAAATCCTCTTAGAGTGATTAACAGGATAATGATAACGTTAATGATAGAGGCTCTGGCAGAAGAGCAGTTTGGTTACAGAAGAGGAACGAGTGCAAGGGATGCAATTGGAGTGGTTAAATTCATTGTGGAAATTTATTTAGAAAAAGATAGAGGTGTTAATCTTTGCTACATAGATTTGGAAAATACCTTCGATTGTGTAGTATGGGAAAATCGTTTGTGGATTTTAAAGAGGAAGGGAGATAACAGCAGGAGAAGACTGATAAACAGACTGTATATGGAACAAAGAGTAGCTATGAGAGTTGGAAACAGCAGGACGGAGTGGTTTGAAATAGGTTAAGGAGTGGGGCAGGGGTGTAATTTAACTTTTTATAAATCTATCTATACCTACATTAATACCCGGCAAGCCACATCTAGGGTGTGCTTGGTAGGGGGTGAGTCCTCACTAGGCATAACAGTACTCAAAGGGGGTCAAGCACCACATACAGAGGGAAATGCAATTATAATACACAACTAAAGAAGCGTCACATGCACCACCACACATCAAAGGTAACTACATTTTATACTACAAAGTGGATCACATGCAAAACCAGTATTACATACTATTACTCAATAAAATAAAGGAAGCAAACAATTGGAATAGATTTAGAATAACATGCAACAAATACACCACCGTTCACATGCACTATATTTTCACATTCCACCCTATGTAAAATCTATGTGGAATAAATGGTAGAACCATACAAGAAAAATGATGAGGAAGTGAGCATAGCTAAAAAAAAACAATAAATGTATGAGATGCGCAGACGAAATGGTTCTGTTTTTTGGGGAACAAAGATGATCTGATCACGATTTTAGATAACCTAAGACAAGCAGAAGTGGAATATGGACTCAAAATGAACAAGAAGAAAACATTTAATGAAAGTTGGAAAGGAAAAACAGGTGAATATGTGGGTGGATGAAGAGCGACTGGACCAAGTAAAAAGATAAAAATATCTGGGAAAAGAAGTAATAGAGGTTCGGCAAACTGTAACGTAGATTAAAACATTAATTGGTTTGGCAAAGGAAGCTTTTAGAAAGAAAAGGATGTTAATAAGCAGTAAAATGGATCTGGAAATGAGGGAGAGAATGGTCAAGTGGATATGTTTTTGGTTGTCTTTGTTGGATATGTTTGTATTTATAGTTGGGATAACTAGACGGTAACGGGAAAGGAAAGAAGACCAATTGAGAGCTTAGAAATGTTGATATGGAAGAGAGTAGTTAGCATGAGGTAATCTGACAAGGTTAGAAATTATGAGGTGCTGGGGGGAAGAAAGGAAGCTGCTGCAACAAATTTTAGACAGGAAAAGAAAAAGAAAAGAAATCACCTAAGGAGGGAATGTCTGTTACGGGCTGTGCTAGAAGGAACGGTTGAAGGACAATCGAAGAGATGAAAAAGGAACACTATCTGAGAGGTGGAAGAATTTACAGAGACTTGAAGAAGAGAGCAGAGGATAGAGAGAGAGATATATGGGGGCCCCAGGAACCTGCGCAAACAAAAAACATTTGATGATGATGAATCGCCTCCATTTTTCCTCCTATCTTCGCTTTGTTTAGTATTTTCGGAGTAAAGTATCTCCTGGTCGTTCAGGAACAGATTCATAACGAAGGTGGACTTCAGATCGTAACTCCTGAAGCACCAATTCCGCCCCATTATCCTTGATTCGGAGGATCAACCTTTTTCACCAATGTACACTGCGTCAAAGTTAGCTGCTTGGCATCCAAATTCATAAACCCCTGATTGGGAGGAAAACTTCCGATTATCATTGCCGTTAGTAATACACTGTTGTCGGTTCAACGGAGTGTAGTGAGCTTCTCTGAGATGGATGGGTAAAAGATTATTCTCGATATTCTGATTATAACTCCACCATCACTATTTATTACAACGACCATGGTTTCGCAGCATCACCACCGTATTACGGAGCACGGCAGCGAAACAATGGTCGTTTTAATAGGTTGTGGTTGTGGAATTGCAATGTTTCTTCGAACCCATTCCTTCGAATATAGTGATGAAAAGTTTTTTTCCTGAAGTCTAAATCAATGTCTGCATAATACCTGCATACACCTCTGGGGTGTGCTACTAGGGGGTGAGTCCACACCAGGTGTCCACTAAAGAAAAAAACACTACTCATAGGAGTCATCCAACAAGGGACACATGAAATAATAATACATAAGAATTTAAGCGTGACATACAAGTACTACACTTAAAGATTAAGGCGCAGTTACTTTTACACTACAATGAGGAATGTCATCTGCTTACAGTATTTCGTCTAAAGTAATTCCCAAATTAGTGGCTTTTTTTATCTGGTATAATGTTAACCATCCCTCTTCGACATTCAGCACCCTTTTTTTAAGAGCCTTATTAACTACGTTTTCCTGATTGATTTTTATCCGTTACTTCTCACAAATATTTTATAACGTGCTAAGGTTTATTACAAATTCTTTGATGACTGTGTAATAAAAGATTCAACTATTGACATTTCCTTCACCAACCCGATGCGATGCTATGACGAGCAACCTCATTTTACCTTACTTTATAGCACTGTCCTACCTGATTCTCATTCCAATGAACATTTTTTTCTAGTTATAGTCGTGCGGAGATATCGGATTATATAAAGTACGAATATACATATCTTCTGTAAATTTTCTGTCGTATTCCGCTCCTCTTCGACGGAATATTGGCGACACACGAACGTTTCACAGTGGAGGGATCGGCCATTTTTCCCCGAAATAGTAAGGTTTTTTTGCAGTCAACCGTAAAATATCCCTTGGTACATTACCCCTCAGCCACTGGCTGTGCCCCCTTCCGTCACCACTCAGACAATCAGTCCTTTTATCATCTTACCAGAAGGGTTGTTGTCCTCCTGGCGTCACCCATTCATCTATTCACTCAGTCAGTCAGTCATGGGTGTTCCCCTCTCTTAGGGGTCACTTACTCGACTCCGCACTCAGACTCGCGTGTGACCCGCCCATCCACAGAGCTTTTATCGGTCCACCGGCCCATATGTGTCCACGGCAAAGTCTAACACATGCTACGTTTCCTCCAACTTTTTTCATTGTAACCTCTCGTAAAATTACTCAAAATCCAATGTTAACCACCAACACTGAGATGTATAGAGCTGCGCTAAATTTATAATTGTATTTTAGGGACCGAAAACCATTGTAAAATTGAATACCTGAAGATGCCTGCATATAATAGGCGGAGACCTACTTCTCGTGATCGTGTGTTTTATATGGAGTCTAAAAGAAAAAAATGTCGTTTTTTATGGCCTCTCATGTGAATACTCTAGTAATTAGTAAATAAGAGAGTGACTAAAGGTAGTAGGTCACCTCAGCAACGAAACCTGGGTCGTGAGATAACTATATTAGCGTGGAATCACATAATATATAGTGCTTTATTAATTAAAACTCCTTAGCATATGCTACCATAAATTTTTCTAGAAATTTCAGGAATAGAAATTATAAATTATAAAATTTCTGAAATATTTCACATAAAACTGTACAGTGAAAAAAATTTTCTCTGGGTATCTAACTTTTTTTATGTAAAACACATCGCCATAAAAAAATGATTGCGTTCTTTATGCTGGAAACTGAAAACGGGTAAATATTACTCACGTTAATGATTAAATTTTTAATCTCAAACACATTTAGTTTGCCCAAATACCGCAGTCAGCGGAATGCTGAGGTTTAAGAAGCCTTTCCTTGGGCGAAGGTATTCACCGTACAATGCCTCCGCAAATGACGGCCCTCAACTAGTGAACTCATCCTTCTAGAAGCCTCGCACTCCTCCACGACGACTCCCTGGAGTCGTTTTAGGGGGTGGGAAATGAGAGGATTACAAAAAAATATTATTTTTAATTGTCGCCCCTCCTTGATACCGTAATCACAGGATCGCGGTGCACATTGCCGCCAACAGCGAACGAGTCTTTTGCTGGCTTCATTTCCCTGGAATATCCCAACGCATTTAGGAGGGAGAAGAAAGGTGTGATATAGGAAGATTCGAGGCAGAAAATGAGAAGCGAGGGAAGTTAGTTGAGGTGTAAGCGAAGAGAAATTATGGCGAAAGAGATTTCGCCATAATTTCCAGATGAGGACATTTATAAATTATTTGATGATAACGAGGATGTCAGCAAAAAATGCGAACATTATAAGCCAGTTATTAAATTGTAAATAATGCACTAATGCGAGTTTTTTGGAGAAGAGAACGTTATGCTTCTATCGTCGTTCCATTCCTCTTTCCCATTCTAAAAAAATACCAAAATTGGGATTAAAAAACAAAACGTTATAAAAAACAAATTAAATTGAAAAACAGCGATTTTTCGAAGCTGAATTTATTCTTACGCATTCTACTAATATTTAGGTTCAGCGTGACTTATTTGTGGTGACTTTCAAGCTTAGAGGTTCATATCGCAATTAAACTTTTGTATTTTCATCGACTGAAAATTGATGCCTTTTGTGAGACGGGGCCGTTTTTGCGCTAGAGTGGTTCATTTCGTCGCGGATTCACCAAGTCCAAAGAAATAATTAAAAAACAGACACCAATGCCCCCGTTCTTGAGCATTTTTCTTTCCCGCCCCAACATTAATTCACCAAGAAACATCCAGTGAAAACTGCGGAAATTGAAAAAAAAAATAGACCGGGGTGTGCTCATGTGGAAGTACAATACAAGGGGAGGCCTCTTGAGGAGGAGGAGGGGGTGGCAGGCGGGAGGGATGGGGCAGGCAGGCATTTGCGTGCACCCATCCCCACCCCCCCCCTCCCCATCTCCTCGTCCTGACAATGCGCCGACCCCTTTCACAAAAGCGACTCACGGCGCTGCACACACTTAGGGGGAGCTGCACCCGCCTCGGCAGCGGCGGCGCCGGAGTGGAACAATCACGAAGCCCGCCCCCAATACAGTGCGAGCATCGCAGCCCGCTTCTCTTCGCCCGCACCGACCCTCCCGTTGCGTTTCGGTGAGAGCGAAGGAAAAAATATCCACAGGGGCCTCTCATGGAGAGCTGGGTGAGCAGAAGGGCCACCGATCCAAGTGAGACGGCGGGGGGTGTGGGGGTGAGGGGGTGGGCGGCGGGGATGGCGTTGGCAGGGGGAGGTGCGAGGAGGGAGGCGGGGCGAGGGGATAGAGGGAAGTGTTTGCGTTTTGAAATGGTGTCTCAGGGAGAGGGGATGAAGAGCGGTTTGGGAGGTTTGTCTCGTTGAAATCACGTCCCACCCCTCGTGACGCCGCCATTTGAAAGCGGCCTTGCGTATGCCTCAGGGTGTCCCTGACAAATTCGCATCATTCCCGATTCAATGAAAAGTTAATTTCTGCAGGTGTTTTAAATCGCTTGTTTATACTAATGGCGTCGAATATTGGTTTAGGAAAATAGTTAGACGAGTCTTTGTCAGTGGGAACTATGTCAAAAGATATCTGATAATCCTTCATCTAAAAACTACGAACGCAATGATTTGAGGATCTTTCAATAATATTCACCAATAAATTGATAGTACTGAGTTCAATTAGCTGACTGCGTTTTGTACACATACTCAGACGACGTAACGGAAAATGCTCCACAGCAGCATTTTTTATTTGGATATTATTCAAATTTTGAGAAGACTGACTGAACACAGGACTGCTTCATACAGTAAATGTTTTTTTTAAATGCCAATCTACCGGATGAGGTAGTTTTTTGATGGACATATGACATTCATACCCAAAAACTCGCACTTCATCCACCCTTCTTTCCATTCCGCATATTTTCTGCCTTCCTTCATTCCATCGAAAAGGCCTAAAAGGCTTCTTCCCTCCACCTCGCTTAATTAACATATGTAACGTAACTTATTTGATCAACTATCAATTGCCACTTAGTCTGCCCTGCATCAACTTTTCCTGCTCTTTTTAAATTTTTCGCAATAGCCTTCTTTTGTTCCCTCCTAACTAAGTCGTCACCCTCAAGTAATTTATGGTGCTGTAACAAGGAAAATTTCTTTGCAGGATCACGGGTTACAACAAAATATATACTTGATTGTTCATTCAATCGGCATCTGGACTCAAATATAGATGACCTACTCGCGCTTGATGCCCAATTAAATACACTTATCTTTTATAACAAAGTTGTACTTATAATAGCTAGTGATTACAACCCACAATCGATAGACCGGAACGTCAAATGCCTTGGGAATTTAGCGAGAAACCGACATTCCTGCGACGTGCTATTAGATATATTGGTCAAGCCTTCGCTTAATCAATTCTTATAACACCAATAAAATGCAGTAGTATACTCGACATATTTACAACTAATAAACCAGATATAGCGACGAATTTTATACAATAGGGTATCATTGATTACAAAGTAATTCACATTGAAATAAAAACAACATTCACCAAAGGTACCAAGGAAAGGATAAAGCCTAGAAATTCAATAACTAAGTACAATTTAAACGGTTTTCTTAAGAAGATAAAAAAAATGATGAAATCCTTTCAGTTTGAAAGTATCCCCGACAACTCAAGAGTAAACATGGAAATAACTTCTAGCTATTATGAGGGACGGAATCAACAAGTACGTTCCCTATAAGCTGAAACGTGGCAGTGACGAGCCAAGGCAGTTCAACGGAATGATAGGACAGCGTTAAGACGACAAAGAATATTACAGTCAAACTGTATGAATAGTTTACTGTTTAAGTTAGTGATGAAAACCTAAAGTAAACTTCGAGGGGGAAGCTCATAGAATACCGATTGGCAACTAAAAATGTAATACATAAAGGCATCCGTTCATTCAAAAATAATTTGCTATGCAAGTATTTAGAGGAAAATCCGAAAACATTCTGGTCGCATGCCGCGCCCGTGGATACTAAATACTCACCGTGGAATCACTAAAGGGAGATATTGATGAAATCATCACGGGTAGCGTAAATAAAGAAAAAGCACGCAACCGATTTTTCGAGAGCGTTTTTATTCCAGCAATGCTGCACCCAACCTACCACACGTAACACAGAATGAGGTCATGGAAGACATTTCAATATCCCAAAAAGGAATAATTAAACATCGCTAACATATTGAAACAAACACAGCATTAGATCATGAAGAAATACCTTCAAGAGTTCTCAAGGGGCTTGCCGAAGACATCGCCTCCTATACGGAAATTTATTTTCGCATGTTCCTTACCGAAGAATAAGTACCTTGCGATTGAAATTTGGCTCAGATTACTTCTTTTTAAAAAGGTGGCAATTAGAAAAATTCCCTTCACCACAGACTAATATCTCTCACCTCAATATCATGCAAAACCTAAGAGCATATAATTATAAATTTGATTGCCTTCTTAGATAATATAAATTTCCAAGCCTCCAGTCAATGTGAATTGAGGAAACAGTCTGAGCATCACAACCAGGGGTCTTTATTAATGATATTTTAGAATCAGATGAAATGAATGCTTAATTAGGTGCAGTGTTTTTAGACTCTAATATGGCATTTGACAAGTCCATCAATATAAAATAATTCACAAACTTGAATCATGTGAAATTCGTTGTCTCAGGCGTAACTTTGTGGAATTTGCTCGACATAT
>LYUA01001760.1:164089-174545 GCA_002093875.1 Calopteryx splendens | reverse complement strand
GCTAATGTCTCTCTTATGACTCGGTATGAGACCAAAATAATTATTTTTTAGCTATAAATTCTAATCCTTCGTCACGAGAAAAGTCGCCTATTAGCATTTGTTTGATTTTAACAGGTTGAGTTATCTTAGACAGTAAAGTAGATGTAAGACTCTTGGCAAACGTCAAATTGTATATTTTATGTAGGCTGTTTCTGCATTCATAAATTCGTACTTACATTGATTGCTTAAATGTAGATCTCAATAAATTATTTTTTGTTTTTTCAACAGCTTAGTTCTCCTCCGTATTCTTGTACTCGATTATCTTGATCACAAGTGTACATAATAAGAAGCTAAAGGTAATCAACGAATTAATGTTATGTTTAGGGTGGTCCTTATTAACTATTAGGCACTTCCTACGCGTTGCGCGAACTTTCCCTTTATTCCCTACATTATTTCTTCTTTGAATTATTTGTTCTTTCTACCGCCCCATAACCTCTAAAAATATATTCCCTTCTTAATTCTAACCCACCTACCTAGGGATCTCTTTCTGTTGCGGTCTTTAACACCCCAGTACCTTTAAAGATTTCCTCTTCCAGCTCTTTATGCCTTGCCTTTCAAATTTCACCTGCCACCTCTGCTCTTTTCCCACCATATAGTATTCCTTGATATCATATCTATCCAATTGACTTTCTTAATTTCTCTCTATACCCGCATATCAGATCATTAACAGTCTACTTGACTGGAGGGTGAGAAAAAAAGATAAACACCACGTTAAAAAATGCAGGTACTACAATATTTGAGGAAACGAAATCGATTCTAGCGGTACATTTGCTTCTTATAACCTGCTAGAATATCCATGGGAAGATCATTCCTGTGTTTTTGTGTTTTTAAGACGTGGTCTCTTGCATCTCTTCTGCCGTTCCAATTAATGAACAATAAACTCAAGTCCCTGCGATAAAATTTTGCGGCATCGCATTTGCGTGCAGAAATGACCAACCTGGAAACATCCATCCGAAATAAAAAATAAAGAGGTATTTAAGGCACTGCCGGGCTTATCAGGGTGCGTGGGATGCCCAGGATGAAACCCCTGAACACACCCTTCCGTCGTTATACACCGTCGAGGGGGGGTTTTGGAGAACGGGTGTGTGTGTGTGGGTGGGAGAAGTATTTTCGCGTGGAGGGAGGGAAGAGGCCGGAATGGGTGTTCTGGACTGCACCCCGTGTCGGAAACTGTAGGACTGAGTGTGAATCGTGAGGTGGGCGGGCGGGTGCAGGGGAAGCCAGTCGTGGGNAAGCCAGTCGTGGGAGGGAGGGAGAGGAGGTGGGGGGGCGAGAGAAGTGCGAGGCGTTGAGGGAGGGAGGGGTTTTTGAGGGAGTTTGCGGATGGTAGTGTGGACTTAAAAGGGTTCGGACCAAGGTATTGGGGATGGGGGAGTCGGCGGGGAAGGAGAGGTGGGAGGGGCGGGAAAGAGCGGCCGGAATGCGCCGAACGAGCGCGGCTTAGAACAATGAGGATAACGGCGGCTGGAGCTTCATTAAAATCCCTCGTCTTTTTATCTCCTCTTCGTTGGCAGCAGGGCTTTCTCTTCCCCTCTCCGTCTCTCCCCATCTCTCTCTCGCAGCCTCCTTCCTCTCTCCCGCACTTCGCCTCGACCCGAAAAATAGAGGAGGGGTAAAAATTGAAAACAATGTCGAGACCATTCTGAATTTTGCTGCACCACCTCCTCCCGGTCGTATCGATTTGCTGACCGAACCCTTCTTCGCACGGACCTCACCCTCCCCCCTTAAACCCTACTCAACCCCCTCAATCCCTTGCCAGGGTCTCCTTTCTACCGCACTCTGATGTCCGTCCATGCGAGCGCCCCTTTTGCCTCCGAGCGAACGATTTTTTCGGTCCATTGGTGCGTGCGTGTGTGCTTGTGTTATAAACAAATGAGCGCCTCTTCGCTCTCGACTCCGCCATTCTTTCTGCCGTGTTTTTCTCTCCTTTCCTTAGTCATTATGGGGATT
The DNA here is from genome assembly GCA_002093875.1 of Calopteryx splendens. Taxonomy (NCBI): domain Eukaryota; kingdom Metazoa; phylum Arthropoda; class Insecta; order Odonata; family Calopterygidae; genus Calopteryx; species Calopteryx splendens. The sequence continues at coordinate 172,556 of LYUA01001760.1, read as the reverse complement.
CGAATAATCTCCTTCGAAACCGGCTCCCGTTCGTTTTTAATTTCTTTTGTTGCATGTGAGGGCAGCATATCCTTGGGTTTCGTTGTTATAGAAAAAAACTTGAATCGTAGTAATAGCTGCTTATTACATAGTATGTACCTATATAGATCCTCCGAGTAATATGACGAAAGTGAACTCAGAAGAATGACTTGAGTTAGCTGAAATACTAATATTTAAACTTTTAGCAGATTCTATGCATTCACTGCATTCAGGTTTTAGATTCTTTCCTTTATGGCTCCATTTTAACTAATTTAACCTCTCCTGGGGTATTTTTAATTTCCCTTAGTATCAAAAAACGGCAATAATTGTGTTAGACTTAAGAAGGAATCTATTTTTGGACGAGATTAGGCTCGTTCATGTAACATTCAATATATTTTTGCGTTAGGATGTATACGGTATAAAGATTTTCACACCTTATTTTAGGGTCATCTTGGAGATGTTGTAAATTGACTTTATCTGTTAAAACCTTAAAGTGCTAAAAAAAGATGTTTGATCAGGAGAAGATTCAATGAATCAAATGAAATACAAAATTTAATGTCAATTATAGTCGATTTTATATCTTTAATTCAAAATAATACATTAGTTTTAACCGCTAATTTGGTTACCTTTCCCAAAAGTAGTAAACGTGGTGCAGAGTCTGGTAAAGGGAAGCTAATGGGCAGAGTCTGATACTGACGGGAGGCTCAAATACGGAGTGAATCTTCGGAGATATTTCACATTTAAAAACCTACTTTTTCGATTTTGTTGGTACCTTATTTGAACTCTAGTCACACAACTTAATTATAACTAAAGCGGAGACAAAACTTCTTCTTTTGGTGGCTCGCCACGGCACACAGGCTACTTACACTTTGAAAGATGAGTGCCTGGAGGACGTTGGCGTTTTTTTCTACCCAGGTAGTAGAAAAAGCATTAGATAACATAACAAAAAGAGAGTTGGTAAGCCTGAATAATCTAAAAAATACGGGCTTTGGAGAACAAATATCTCAAGAGTCATCTGATAACAACATTCGTGTGGATTACACTTCTGTCTGGTAGCAAGGTATGGACAGAGTGGATGATGTAAAGAAAGAAAATAATGATTTTTGAGATGGTGTTACCGAAAATTATTGAATTTTCCAAGGGTGGAATATCCAACCATTGAGGAAACATTTATTATAATTATTTTTTGAACCTCATTTAAGGGACATACAAGGAAGAGAAGTGATATACTTTTCTGGAATATTATAAGGCATGAAAGTCATAGATATAAAGGCATTATTAAAGTAGACCATGGATGAGAAAGCAGAGGCATACCTACTTATATTAAAAAATATTGTCGAGATCTTCGATGATTCTGGTTGCCTAGTTACACAGAACTCAAAAGGCTAGGAGAAATCTAGCAAATGAAAACTATCCCAAACCGTTTCTGGAATTAACAACATCAGGAAGAGTTTTAGTTTGAGTATATCTCGAACGTTAGCTATTATAATTAGCTTTCAGATTGATTAGTGTATTTCTCTCACCACTTGAAAAAAAACTTAACTTAATTTGATTAATTAAATATTATTTCAACGCCAAATAAATACTGCATTTCGTAGCGATTAAGAAAAATAAAATATTTTAACACATAAAAAGACATTGAGCGCCGTATGTTGAATGCGCTGTCTCATAAAATTTAGGAAAATCTGTGGCGTAATTTTAGTTCTAAAACAAATATAATTCTTTGATGAAATTAGTTGACTTCTAGTTTCCCAAACATTTAACATTACTCGCCGATCTTTTTTAACAACTCTTCCACGCAGTTTGTTTTATTTCCTCCAATGAGTCCTAGAGCGGGAATTGTTATTACGCTAAAGCGCAAAGAAAAAAGAACCTCAAAATGAGAGCTGTGTTCTGTACACAAAACGAGTGAGAAAAGTTTTTAGTTGACCTCAGTGGAAAATCACTATCGCATCTTTTTAATTTCCAGGATGCCCACTTTATTTTTGGAGTCTGGATCTTTTCGGAGCAATATTAACCTTACACCTGCTTTATGCGTTCACCTTTAGTGGAAAGAGACCGCTGGCTTCTACAGTTAAGGTGTTTCTGTTAGAGATAATGAGCTCTCAACGTCGCTTAGCCTTTCTTCGGCCCTTTAATTAAAGCATAAACTTCTCATCATTTACCCGCCTTTCACTTATTGCCAGCACCAGACATGCTTATCCGAATATTTATCCCGTTTATGCAACCTGCCGAAGATTTCGTTCTCACGGCCATAATTTACTCGCGATGCAAGAGCGGCTTATCCCTATGAAATTGTTTTTTCAACCACACTAATATTGTTCTTTGTTTCCCAATGAGTATGAATGGTGAACTTTAGCAATCCTTGGAAAAGTAGTGTTTTGCCTCATTCCGCAATTCCAATAACCTTCATTTTCACCTTACCTTAGTGAAACTCCTTTTTCTCGTCTTTTGAGTTGCTGCCATGAAAAAAAATTAATCTCGAGTCATCTGGGCTTAAGAAGTTGAAATATTGTAGTGGTCTTTCGTAATGTAATATTTTCTGCAGCAAATTACTTGTAAAACTTTAATATACTCTTTCCGAGCGACAAATGTTTTATTTAGGCATGTTTTTCAATCCCCGGATTTTCCAGCCAATTTAAATTGTGGCAAGTGAAAAATACATGACAGAAAGATTTTTTTTAACTTAAATGATTTCTTAAGCCTGGTAAAAATATATCCAAATCATTAATTTTTTACAAAGTATTAACGAAAGCTATACGTATTTCCATAAATACCGAGTACCCTGTTTTGAACCAATAATAATAGTATATAATCTATCATATATCTATAATTGATCATTTCTATTTTCTTAATAATTAGAAATGGAATGTGCATAAGCTTAGATTTCCATTCTAATATCTTTTCCTTGATATAAAATGGATAAATCATGTATCACAATTAAAAAGGATATATTTTATAGACAGAACACCAATTAAAATGTGTGTTAGATGATTCCTGAACATTTCATATTCCAGAAAATACTTTCTCACATAAACCCTTACTGCTTTAAACTAATACCTTTATCAGTTTATAAAAAATTGTAATTCTAATAATACAATCTACTGAACTTTTACCTATAGCTACTCCTTTTTCTTCACTTTAACACATTTCCTCTTTCGGTCACAATTTTATAAACATCACAACCCTCGAATTTTCCGTTCCTCCATCGAAAATATCTTCGTTTGCTTTCCTCTCCAACCTGCTCGTTTCTCAATCGTTTCCCATGGTAGCCTCCCAAAAGCTTTCAAGCTTTTTTCCTATTTCTTTTAGGTTAACCCTAGACGGTACCGAAAATGCATAATTCATTTTTTCCTCAATGTGTGATATTTCTGTGAGTTAAACTGGTGCTAAATTAATTCCTTTTTGAAATTAAGAATAATGAACTAAATTTTAACCTATTTGTCAAAAATCTAAACTTAACATACATTTCTAAGAAACAAATTTCTAATTTATCATTTTTTCTACCAAACATTACGTTTTAACTAATTTATGTTTTAAACCAATGATTTAAAAAATGTTCCAATCGGAAATTAGAGGGCCATGTTCTTAGTGGTACCTACTATATTCATATATTTTTTTTAAAGTATACCCAGGCAGGAGCATGAGGAATATATCGTTGGATCACCGAGGAGCAACAATGGTAACTACCTACCTGCTCGCCAGCTCTTCGTTCGCAGAATGTAGCGGCACCCTTGCCATGCACGGAAAATATAGCGGCCATATATCTTCTAATAATCTCTATAGGCATGGACTATCCCATCTGACGACGGTAATGAATTCCACTCCGTTAACCCACCTTCTGTGACCCCAGCGGCCCAATCGACGGAACGAGTATCCTCCCCATATTGAAATCCTTCCTCCGGGATCTCTCAAGCCTTTTCCATCCCGACCGACTAACTTCGTTTGCTCCTTTATTTCCTCCGAATCACTTTTTTTTAACCCTCCCCCGCCCCCTCCCATCTAATCTGAGAGACGGAATGAGTGGTGGTGGCGTTTGGGGGAAGTGGGAGGAGAAGGGGGAGATGTTTTTTTCAAAACCAAAGTATACGAGGTGGAGTGGGAGGAGGCGAGGGATTCGAGTCCATCCGATGGTGAAGGTAGTGGCGTGCAGGGAACCGGCTTATTTTCCCATTTCCATAAGCATTCATTTTTCCAGCGAGCTTCCAGAACAAGATGAACGTAGTATTGTATCTCGTTTCGCATTTCCTTGGTGCATTAGTCGATGCAGTCTCACTCTATGGTTCTGTGGCATCGGAGCGAGGCATACCTCCGTTGAAAATAAGTTTATTCTCTTTTGTGTATCACTCTTTCCCCCATTTGCAAACCGAATCTTTTCTCAACTTCTCTCTTCTCTTCTCAAAGACCGTCGACTCTCTTATTCGTTTATTTACAAAGCTTGCGAGGAAAGGAAGTGTTGAACGATGAAGGCGTAAACATTTCCTCCTGAAGTGTTCGAGGTTATATACTTCAGGATAAACCACAATTGTTTGGCCTTTAAATAGCATTAGTTCATTGAAAAGCCGGAAAGAATTAAATTGCCTATTGAAATTTATGTCAAATGGTCTCTAACGCCTTCAAGGGAATGACTATGTGCGGTGATGGAGTTAAAGTTTCGTGCTTCAACTGTTTATAGGCCGGAATTTCAACCCCGATGAGAGTCAAAGTAAGGCATTGTAAATTGAATTAAATGGCGTATAATTTCATCAAATTCAAGTTAATGACTCAAATAAACAAAATTGAAGCTTAACTATGCCTAAGTAAATTGTGAAATATCATACAGTCCTTATTTAAAATGAGCCATTTTATTATTACTACAAAGTAACGGGGTTTTGTTAAGAAAGCCTAATTTTACCATAACATACTTTCAGAATCAATTTATTACTAATTTATAAAATTAACTCAGATAGCTAATTAACAGCCATATAACTGTTTTTACCCCGTTTAATGAATTTTCTTAATATATTTTCAAGAGTTGCGTATAATTCTGCTTCGGCACTTCTTTAGTTTTTTCTAACTTCAGGCATAAGTATGCTAATTAAGTTAGCAATGGGCAAATTTATTTGATTATCTTAATCAAAGAGTGGGCCTTTACTTCCGGATTTAATTTATCTAACCAACCTCACCAAAAGGCGTATTGTGTAATTTTGGTATGCGGAATATATTTTAAAAGAAATATTTGATACAATGAAGAGTATTAAACTCCTTGCATTTAATTTGTGGTTTTAATGCATCCTTGAACTCCTTTAGTTACGCTCTAAGTGCATAGCCAATAAATATTTACATAAAATTACAACCAAACTTTCAATCATACGCATGGAATTTAGAATAATTCAAGATGCTCCGATGCACAGCAAACTCATCGACAGCTAGAATCTTTCATTTCACGAGGGGTATGAAAGAGCCTCAACTTACCCGTCCCGAGATTAATCTCACCCGAAATAATGTTCTGCACTTTATGGGCCGCAGTGGTGATCTAGCTTTTACTAACTAGTCTTTTACAGCAATATCAACGGAATGCCGGAAGCAAATGCTCAAAATAGTGATTGAAAAGCCTCTAAACATGGCTTAAAAACTCTCAAATTAAAAGCGAATACTCAATTTTCAGTCTTCAATTTACATTTTACAATGATAACGAATTACATTTGTTTCAATAGTTTAATACTAATACACTGATACAACTATTATTTGATCCTAACTATATAGTTTTTAGTTTCTCATGCACACCATCTCTCAACTCTATTGTCAAAGAAATAATTTATAAACAAAATATTTAGTTCTGTAAATGCACTCTGTCATTTATCTAAAATAATTTTTATTGCAACATATTCATTGAAAAATATGTAATCTTTACACCAAAATTTTTCACCAATAAGAAATTTGTTATTTTCATATTGGTCAATGGTGATATAACAACTATTTCATATCGTGTTTTTAATTTTAAAAATATTTCTTTTCCTATTTTTCTGATAATATTTGTATTGATAATTTTCTCCAATTATGTTCACCAGTATCGGTGTTTTAACTATATTATTTCTATTATAATCCACTTAATTCACATCAGAAGATATTTTTCCACTCTCCCTATGAAATTTATTTTTTCGCCTCATTTAATGATATGCCGGTATAATTTTTATTTGCTTCAGAAGAAGGTTTTGGACAGTAAACATTCATAATGCTACAGAATAATTTGTGTTCAATGATAATTTCCAGTTCCATTTCCGTTGTACTTGGTGACTCTAAACAGGGAGTCCCTTGATGCCCCCCCTTTCCTAGGCCAGACGTTTTTGAGTACCAGTATGAAATGGCGAAATGTCGCACTATATGGAACCAACCCGATGTACGATTTCAATGCTGTAAGCAAATAAAGTCACCAGCGACCATCATTTGAGTAGTTCAAATCTCGAAATTTCGCGTTCGGTGAACGCAACACTGGTCACCACCGAACGGGGACTAGAGATATAATCGTAGTGATACAACCCCTTAAAATCTTGGTCCTATTTTATCAAATATCGGTAGAGAACAAGATGGATTCTGTTACAACTTTATAACTTTATTAGATACTAGGAACAATCTGCATATTATTCCCGTGGTTTCATAAGAATATTTAACAATCTTCTTCTGAAGACTCTTTCTACACTTTTAACTCAATGGTTATCTACTAGATTTTTTGGTATTTGATTGACACACAACCTCAGACCTAGAAAAGCATTTCTTCATTTACGCCAAGCTTTAAAACTTATAAAAACTAGAAACTGGGTTTTGAGTTACTTCTGAACCTTGACTACAGTACCTTTAGCAATATCTATTCTTCGAGTTACTAAGCATAAGTTATAAAGCCTTCCGTTCATGATAAGGGAGGATTTTAGTTCCCTAACTAATAAAAGGAAGATTTTCCACTGCGTCCTATGAGCAACGAGTAATCGTGCTTAGGCCGTTAGCCATATACAAGAATTGGCGTTAACTGAGGGGTCCAATAGCTTGTTTAAGTAACTATCCTTAAGTGAGTCTAAGTCAGCATGTGAAAGTGCAAACATTTTGTTTTACATCTGATTCATATGCAATCACCAAACTCAATTAGATCTTCCTTTAACTAGTGGAAAGGTAAAAATTGGCAAAAAATAAATTACTATATGAAACATTTCCTAATGCCGTGTTTTAGTAAAGGGTTTTAACACCACTGCGCAGTGGTGTAAAAACCCTTTACGGAATTAGGATATTTTTCATGCAGTAATTTAAGATCTATAACCCAAATAAAAAAGTTCAATGCCAAAAGCCTTAAAGGTATGACATAACAGGTCTTCCGACACAAGGCCTGCGGCGCGGCGCATTCACGTGAATGAGCGTTTTGGGAATGCCTATTTCTTTCCTTGTGTCCCATCCGGTTTCGCATAAAGTACTGGCGTCTATTGTATCACGCCGCGGTTTAATGATAGAGCACCCTATTTAACGAGTTGACAGGCGCACTTTAATGCGTTTTATATAGCGTTGCATTAAATACAACTACGGATTTATACACGTGTAATTCGGCTCCGAATGCAGGTATATGGTGTTCTTACCATTCACGATATCTAACTGAAATTGCATTTCGAGATATTTTGAGACAGAGTATTTACCCTAACTTAATCGTGTTTGTAAAAAAAACAACGTTTGCCACTACTTTATAGGTAAAATGTATGTTATATAAGTAGTATTTAACTCTGCATAAAGTTTAATGGTGTTAAGCGTTAGCAAAAGCACGCCGGTAGAAAAGCTCTTTTTCAAGAGACTAAGAAATCATTGATTTCAGAAAAAAACTGTATCCATCATCTTGTCTTTCAGTTTCGTAACGGAACCAAAACTGTAGTTTAGTCTCATTCCTAGCTTAATTATACAGTTAAAATTAAATATTATCAGGGACATTTCCTACCTTGAGCAGTGTCTTCACCGAAGTAAAAAATTAACATCATCACCATTATCAGTAAAAGTAACACAAATGGTCCATTATGTAAGTTCAACCACAAATTTCCCCCCTTATACTTTCACATAAGTCCAAATTTATTGGTTATTTGAATTACATACTCCAAAAAGCGCAGTTCCCACGCATAAATATAAGAAATATTTAAAGTGATAAATCCAAATTAACTCACCCTGCATAGCTAAGGACGAAAGCACAGTTGTATAGAAATGTGTGTGATTAAAAAAATATTTATATACCTCTTTTTCTTCGGTATCGGCCAATTTTATTTATTGTCTATAAAAATGTAATCTTGGGGGGCGTGGTAGTCCAGTGGTTAGAGTGTTAGACTGCTGACCGGAGGGCCCAGGGTCGATTTCCGGTGATACCTCTTGGCACCCTCAGCTTCACCCAAGCTATATGCCATTTTTCGGGTACCAGGTCATCCTGGGAAATCACAGGCAGTACAGGGAA